>JAXCEF010000372.1:0-55219 GCA_037178605.1 Colletotrichum euphorbiae
GGAGTATTAAACTTTATTAATTACTATAATAGTCCCCCTATATCTACTATTATAGCTACTATATAGTTATTAACCTAATTAATAAGTCTTTGCCTTTTTAAATTCCTCCACTAGATCACTACCTAGCTAGATCCTCTTAAGGATATAGTTAATAAGGTTCTTATTAATATTAAACTATTTAGGCTGGTCTTCTAGAAAGGCGATATAGTAGCGCTAGAGGGTATATCCCTTATAGTAATAGAGAGCATACTATTTATTATTACTATAGTTATTTTAGTGAGGCTTCTTATTATATAAGTCTTATTAGCTACTAGCCTTATGCTTATAGCCTCCTCCTCTTCACTAATACTTATTCTTATTATCCTCTATAATTGTGGGTCTAAATACTACCCTCCTAGGCTTACTTCTAAAGGCTATATCCATAAGTCGCTAAATAGCTTTATAGGTAGCTAAGAGGATATTACTAGCCTCAAGCTTATCTTTATTAGCCTTTACGCCCACAAGGGCTTAATAACCTCTAATCCAGGTAGCTAGAGGAGAGTTACTTAAGACCCTATAGTAGTTATCAAACTATAAGTTTAACTGCTCTATTCAAGGGACTTTTGCTACTTAGCCTTTAAAGATAGCTATATCCTATTGCTTAACCTAAAAGGTAATCTCTTCTCATATAGTAATAGTTCGATTTTTCCCATTTAAAAGGATATCTTTATACTTATATACTATAGCCTTTTTTTAATTAATAACTAAGCTACTAACTCGGGCCTAGAGCTTCAATACTTAAGTAGCAATATCTTCTTTTACTAAGCAGTAAGTCTCGAGGTATTAGTAATAGATAGTATTAGATATCTAGTCCTATATTATAGCGACGTTTCTAATATGCTTAGAGTATACCTTCTTCTCCTCCGCATATCTGGTTATTATAGTATTATAGAACTTTATCTCCTTCTCTTTAAAGTTGTAAATAGTATCCTCTTTATTAGTAGGGGTCACTAGATTAGTGTAAGTGCTTAAGTAGGCCCTAATAATAAGCCTTATATCTGGAAGGTTGGGTTTTATAATAGCATTACTAAGCAATAGCTTATTGGTCTTACTTAGATCAATATAGTGCTATAATTCGACTCTAGAGGCGCGAGCCTCTAGCTAATCAATCCATGATATCCAATCCTTCAGACTATTCAGCCGGATCTTCGTGATAGCCTCATTAGTAGAGGGCTTAGATATATTAGGAGGCATTATAGGCCTTCAGAGGGTAGCGAAGAGTAGGTTAGGTGCAATTTGACGCGTTATCTAGTCGCAATAGCTTTAAAAGCGGGTAACAATACATATAAGACTCTTAATTATCTGACCTCTACGCGTCAATTGGGTCAAAATCGGTATGTATATTTCATTCGTTCTCAGGTACAAAGGTCTCCACCAAAATCTCTACTAGATACAGGTACCCACAATCCAGCTATCAGTCGGGACGGATTTCGGGTCAAATCGGCATACGCCCATCAGCATACGCCCAGTTCGACATTTGCCATGCTACAAAACAGCGTCGCGCCAGCGAATGCACCCTCTATCAGAACACCAATCACACAACTCCTGTTGTGGGAGCAAGAGGAGCATACACTTTGTGTGATTTAGGTGTCATTCTTTGAATGCAATTATTATCGGACTTTCACGCGTTAATTATGTGCAGAAGTATTGTATATAATCTCTAAGTTCTCTAGTACATAGAATCCTACTGAAATTACCTCTTAATTTAGGCACTCACAATATAATTCAGACGTATATTTAGGCGGACTTTGAGTTAAATTGATATATATTTAGTGTAATATACTCTATTAGTTTAATAGTATAAGGGGTTAAACTAGCTACTTATTATTCTAATTAAGAAGTTTCTAATTATATTCTTTTAACTCTTATTAGAACCTTCTAAAAAAGTAACATTATTTATAAAGCTTTTTTATTCTTAAGTTTATTCTACTTAATCATTATAAAAAGGTTACCTATACTAATAAAGTTAAGCTAGCTAATTAAGTTAGTAAATAAAGCTACTAGTAGGGCTTTTACTATATTATTTACTGTTATCTTAGTAAATAGAGTATAAACAATCTTAATTTAGTTAATTTTAAATATATTACCAAAGCTAGTAATTATATATATTATTAGCATAGGAGATATCTTCTTATAAAATAAGAAGTAAACCAAATATAAGAGTATAGCTATAGGCCTTAACTAGGAAAGGTTAGAATGCTGGAATATAGGTACCCGCTACTATATTAGACTATTGCCTAAGGTCCTAACTCTTATATATAATAGAAATTTCCCGTTTTATGTGTTCGCTAGCCGCTAATTCGCTAGCATTTCGCCAATAGTACGGCCGTACGAGGTGCACCAACCATTATTCCTTACAATTATCCCCTCTCTAAAGCCTTAGTTCCTAAGGCGTTAAAGAAAAGAAAGTAGGGTATTGCGGCACCTAGCGCTATAGCTTATCTCGCCAACCGCAGGGCGACACAACAGCAGCAGAGGGCAGCATTCAGCCTTATTAGCTGCTATTTATTCTCTACTATCTTTTTGCTAGACTTAGATAACTCTAGTAAATAACATACTTTTAATTATTATATTATACCTATTTTTTAAATTCCTTTTATTATAATTTATAATTAGTTACTAATTATTCTATAACTATTTACTAGTAGTAATTATTAACCTTTATTACTCCGCAACCCTAAGTATAAAAGGAGCTCTTCTTTTTAAGATCTCTAACCTAGTGAAATTTCCTCCTATTTATGAATTTCTAACTAGCTTCTCTTGTTTTTGGCGCCCTCTCTATAACTTGTTACTATATTATAAAGTCTAATCTTTTTTCTTCCTCTCTATCTTCACTTCTCCCTTTTTGCTCCCCGAATTTCTGCTAACTAATTGCTATAATATCTTATATCGCTCATATAGGCGCAATTCTCGCAAAGTACCTATATAAGCCTGAGAATCTCTTAGGTAACCTCACGAGTGAGGCTAATAGTAGCTACTCCTATCTCAGATACCTAACTAAGATATATTTTAATATTATTAACCTTCGCTATATATATAGTAAGCACGCGCAGAAGTGCGTCTATTATAACTATAATAAAAAGAAGTATTACGCTATAAGTTACTAATTAGTTACTATAAAGGGCTGGACCCGAGTCTGTGCGACAAGGGGTGGCGTAATACTATTTATTTGAAGCTGAAGAGGGAAAAGAAAGGGTTTTCCGCTTTAGTGTAGTTATGCTAGGTTTGTAGGTAGCTACTGGGTGGGCCCTAAGAGTGGTGAATCTGGGCAGAAGCCTAGATAGTTCTAACTGGGCGTAGTCTGTAATATTATCCCCTCCCCTAGCTGGGGGCCCTCTGGGCGTAGGCTAGGTTGCTATTATTAGCTATAACTAGCCCATATCTTCCTTTAAACCTACTTGCTGCCTTAGTTTCTATAATGGCCTCCGCTAGCTCCTAGGTGGGCTCTATATACCCCTCCTACTTAATTAATACCTCATGCTGCTGCTCTCTCTCTACTACCTTCTATTATGCTATATAGATCTCCTCTATGCGCTATTTAAATTTGCTATTATCTGTAACGATTAGTAGCAGCTATAAATCCACTTTTAACTACGCTGGCAGAGGGTCCTCTAGTGCCCTCTAGAGGAGGTTAATATAGAACCTTAGGTAGATATTCTTAGGGATATCTAGTTCTACTATATAGGAGCTTAGTATACTTATAACTATATACTTATAGTATAGCTATAAGAGTTTCTTATTAGGCCTAGGGCTCTTATAGTTTACTATTAATAACTAGATCTTATTGCCTACCTAGTACCTCTCTGCGGGGGACCTTTGCCTATTTATATTATCCTTACTCTGTTACTAGGCTGCTGCTATACTAGCTTAGATGAAACTTACTATATCCCTAAGCTTGCTTACTAAGAGAGTAGCTACTATTTGCTCTATAGTAAGTATATTAGGTTCCTCTTCTATAACTAGTATAGAGTTAGTATAGTATCTATATTCTAGAAAGAATGGGGAGAGTCTAGTTATACTACTAACCCTATTCCTAAGCGCTAGTTAGGTAGCGGGGAGTAACCTTCCCTAGTTATCCTAGGCCTATATTATATATACCTATAAGATAGCCTGGATTTCTTAGTTCTATCTCTCTATCCTACTATTAGTCTATACGTAGTATGCTATACTTAGGAGGCGGGTTATTTCTATAAGGCGGCAGAACTTAGCCTAGAAGTAGCTTACTTAGTTAGTTCCCTAGTTGCTAATAATACTGCATGGGAACCTGTGGAAGCGGAAGTAGTAGGTTAGGAAGCGTTTAGCGCAGGCCTCTGCCTCTATAGTCTCTATCTCTTTAAGTACTATAGACTTACTAAGCTGGTCTGCTATTACCTATAGGTAGTAGCTATTAGTATCCTTTATAGGTAGTAGGTCTATAATAAAGTTTATAGAGAGGTTAGAGTATAGCTAGTTAAGTACTAGTAGGGGCTTGAGGAACCCTTTCTTTACTTATCTCTAGATATATTCCTCTATATATATCGCAGTTCTGCGTGAACCTTCGCACGGTTTGGGACTGACCTGGCTAGTAGAACTATTAGCTTACTATCTCAAGGGTGCTATTATAACCTGGGTGGGCAGTTATACTTAAGTTATAGCTCTACTAGATAATCTTAGTATAGAGTGCTCCTAAGGGGTTATTATTATTCTCCCCACTAGGTACCTATAGCCTCCCCTAGAAAGTTAGCCTCCTGAGGTTATTAATACTATATTTACTAAGCTAAACCTTCGCTCTAATATTTAGTGGGAAGCTATATAGCTATTAAGTAACTATAGTATAGGCTGCTTTATAGGTAGCGTTATTCTTTACTATCTCCCGCTATAGTATCTATAGCTCTAGGTCCCTAGTAAAGACTACTACGTCTGGGATATCTAGGATATCTAGGTAGCTAGCTAGCGCCTAGTTCCTCCTCACTAGGGAGCTAGCTATAGGGTCTCCTCAGGGTTATATATAGTTAGGTATTAGCTACAGGACCCTTCCCTACTTCCGCTTATTATTCCACCCCTAGGGCGTATCCTACTCCTATTAAGAGAGGGTATTAGGGGCTACTACCTCCCTACTAAGGTAGTACTTAATATAGAAGTTATATTAAAATAACTCCTCTACCTACCTACTCTAATATTCTATCAGGCGTTACTTTTTTATAAAGTATTCTAGCCCCTAGTAGTCTATTAGTACCTTGAAGGTAGGGATGCTATATAGCTCTGCTCTCTATATATAGAGATAAGATAGGACTACTAGTAGCTCCTTATTATATATAGAGTAGTTATACTCTACTAGTAATAGCTTCCTTAAGTAAAATACTACTAGGCGCCTAGTGCTCTCTAGGTCGGCTTAAGAGAGCACTCCTCTAAGGGCAAACCTAAAGCAGTTAGTTTCTACTACTATCTTATCCTCTAGGTTAAACTAGTAGAGAACTAGTTAGGTGCTAAATAGCTGCTTAAGCTCCTCAAATGCTTTATCTTAGTTCTTCTTCTAGTAGAATACTATATCTTTCTTAGTAAGCTATATTAGTAGCTTAAAAATCTCCCTATAACTAGGTATAAATATATTATAGTAATTAGGAAACTCTAGGAAGCTTTAGACCCCTTTAGGTGAGGTGGGAAGTAGCTACTTAGTAATTACCTAGAGCTTCTTAGGATTATAAGAGAGGCCCTTCCCTACTGTTATAATAAACCCTATATATTTAACCTTTTTAACTAAGAACTTATACTTTATAGGATTGAGGTTAAATCTAGCTGCTACTAGCCTCTAGAGGACCTCCTAGACCTTCTTCTTATAGTCCCTCTTCATTCTATCTAAGTAGATTAGTATATTATCTATATAGGCTATAATAAAATTATTTAAGAAGTCTTATAGTATACTATTAATATATTACTATAAGCTAGTGGTGGCGCTAGTAAGGCTAAAGGGGTATACTACCTACTTAAATAAGCTATACTAGGTATAGAATACTATCCTCTCCTAGTACCCCTCTATAATCCGCAGCTTATAGAAGATAGCTACTATATCTAACTTTATATACTATTTACCTGCACTAATATAGTATAACGTTTTAGAAATTAATAGTAGGGAGTATTAATCCTTCTTAATAATTATATTTAGAGCCCTATAATTAATATAGAAGTAGAGACCTCCGCCTAGCTTCCTTATAAAGAGCACTAGAGTACTAGCTAGTAAGCTACTAGCTTAAATAAGCCCCTTATCTAGGAGGTCCTATAGAGTATTCTTAAGTAGCAGCAGTTCCTCCCGCAATGTACTATAAAGGAGTCCCTAGGGGAGTAGTAGTTCCCTCCTATCTATAGTAGAGATAAGGTTAATCTAGTAGTTTACTCTAAGCTAGCTGGGGGGAAGTAGGTAGGCCTTATCTAGGTTAAATAAGCTGGGGAACTCCTCTAGAATCCAGGCTAGTACCCTATATTATTAGTCCTCCTTTAGCCTTAGGTTAAGAGCCTTCTCAATATCTACTAGGCTAACTACTTAAACTTATACCTCTATAGCGCCTTCTTAGTGCTTACCCTACCTCCTCGCTAGGCGTTAATAGATTATAGAGAATAGCGTAATATCTAGAAATCTTATAGCCCTTATCTCTATTATAAGGGTTAATTCTTTCTACTCCTTTAGGTATAGCCTAATATAGCCCCAGCTATAGCGCACCTAGTGGGCTATAGTATTATATATACCTTTATTCTACTCTATCTATAGCTATTCTAATAGGATCTCAAGGTTGAGGCCTTTTACTATATATATAAATATATATTAGATATAGCTGCTTATCTCTAAACTAAAGGCTACTACGCTTAGGGCGTTACTTAGTAAGAGACTACTAAGGATATACCCCCCTATAGGTTACTACTTCTTCTTAATATATAAAAGGTAGAGGTATTAGGCTAGGGACTAGCTAATTATTATATAAGTATTACTACTAGTATTAACTAGAGCGTAAGCTAGGTATTCTTTATTAACTCTAATTTATATAATAGTAGGTCTACTATCTACTAGCTATTCTATTTTATATTATTCCTAACTTAATATCTCCTTCTTAACAAGCTCTAGGGCTTAATTTTACTTTAGAGTTAGTCTTTCTTTAACTTATTATTATCCTTAGAGGAGTATATCTCTACCTAGTAGTTCTCCTCTTCCTCTCTATTAGCGGAGTTAACCTTTAGGGTCCTAACTTTAGCGATTTTTAGTAGCTAGTTATCCCTCATTAGGTAGCGCCACGCAATATAGCCCTTAACTCCATAGGTATAGTAGGTGCGGATATCTTTAGGGTAGGTATTCTTATTTCTTCGCTAATAGGGATATACTAAGTAGCTATTAGAGAATAACTCTAAGTCCTATTAGGGGCAACATTTCTCCTTCGCCCTCAAGACGCGCATAGCCCCAGTTATATAGGTATCTCTATTAGCATCTTTAGCTACTAGCTTCTAGTAGGGAGCTTAGAGATAGCTTAGAGCCTTCTAGCATTTAACCTTCCAGGCGATATTCTAGACTTTTGAGAGCTACCTACTATAATTAGAAGGTAGGTTAACAGTAATTAACTAGTCTTTCAGCCTAGCAGTGAGGGCAGCCTCTAGGAGGGATATCTAGATCTGGCTAAGCTAGTTGCTACCCCCCGTATCTACTAGGGTCCGCTTAAATCTCAGCAAGAAGGCTGAGAGGGACTCTATTTCTCTCTGCTGGAGGGTCTATAGTTAGGCTACTGCTTGAGGCTATAGGTTATAATCCTTCTAGATTTAATTGAGGTAGGCTATAAAATCCTTAAGGTTATATTTTTCTCCCTTACTACTTACTCTATAGAAAGTAGAGACTACTAGTTAGGGGTAAGTATCTAGGTATAAATTAATAATATATTACGCCTCTATATCTATAAAATAAAAGACCTAGTTAATTATAAGAATATACCTCATCTATTACGCCTATAAGGCGTATTCTCTCTACTAACCTGAGAACTTTAGAAGTAAGAGTAGTAACTTCTAGCTTATTATACTAAGTATTACTAGTAGTCCACTAGTACTAGTTATCTAGGGGGGCGTAGCTAGTTACTAGTTGCCCCTCTATAGCTCCTGTATTTACTACTAGAGGTAGTTTAATACTATTACTAAGTTAGCGTATAATAGCTCGCCTTAGCTATTAACTATTAGGTTATTAACTATCTTAATAACTAGTGGGGAGCGGCGCTTAACCTATCTCTTATTATTATAGTAGTGAGCTTTAAATATGTAAAGGGCTGGACCTGAGCCTATGCGATAAGAGGTAGCGTAATACTATCTATTTAAAGCTAAAGAGGGAGAAGGAAGGGTTTTCTGCTTTAGCGCAGTTACGCTAGGTTTGTAGGTAGCCACTAGGTGGGCCCCAAGAGCGGTGAGTCTAGGCAGAAGCCCAGATAGTTCCAACCGGGCGTAGCCCGTAATAACTATAAACTAAGTTATGCCACATTAATATTTATAACTATTAGCTACGTTAAGAGATTCAAGATAACTATATTAAGGTTATTTATACCTAATTAGCTGAAATAATAGCAGATAGGATAATGAAGGCCCTGCTAGCTGCCGCCTTTGCTACCTTTATTAGCTAACTTAACCTTACGAATAAGAGCGACCTTCTTATAGATAATAGGCGTACTAAATTAGAGGCTGAATAGGCATACTAAATTAGAGGCTGAATAGGCGTACTGAAATGGAGGCTAAATAGGCTAAAATAGCTCTATAAATAGCGTTACTCTTTCCTACCTACTGGGAGGTTTTAATGAGCACGACGGGAGCGATTTGAAGCGATAGATATACCCTTAAATAGGCTATATATAAAAGGGCCTATAAGTGGGGGATTTAAGATTTGCAAAAGTGGCTATTTTAGCTATTTTAGCTAGTTTATCTAGTTTGGACCCTTTGGGCACTAACCTGAGGGGGCGTATTGAACTAGGTGTATGCTAATAGGCGTATGCCGATTTAACCTGAAATTGTCGAACTGGGCGTATGCCGATTTGACCTGAAATCCGTCCCGACCGACAGCTGGATTATGGGTACCTGTATCTAGCAGAGATTTTGGTGGAGACCTTTGTACCTCAGAACTAACGAAATACACACACCGATTTTCACCCAATTGACGCGCAAAAGTCCGACAGAAATCCGTCCCGACCGACAGCTGGATTGTGGGTACCTGTATCTAGCAGAGATTTTGGTGGAGACCTTTGTACCTCAGAACTTACGAAATACACACACCGATTTTGACCCAATTGACGCGTAAAGTCCGACAGGTCCAGCCCTTCGCAATACGCCCCAGTTTCATTCTAAATAGGCAGGTCGGAACTAGAACACTTCATAGACCTTCTAACTAGATATATCTCACTAAAATCTAGGTAGTCAAGCTGCCTCCTATGGGATTCGAACCCTAGGCTTAGGTCATAAGCGCGCAATTATATAACCTCAAATTATTCTAGTATATAGTTAGGGTAGGGTAGAGCTAGGCTTATAACTGTGGCGAATAGGATGAGGCATAAAAGTGGAACTATAATTGGAGCACTATAATTGCGACTATATACCACGATATATATTAAAGAAATAAAAGTGAAATCTATCTATTACTATTATAGGGCTTAATCCTCAGGTCTATTAAGAATAACTAGAAATAAAAACAAATTAGTTAAAGTTATTATAATAACAGCTTTAGTTTTAATTAGTTTCATAAGGATACTTAGTAGAAAGTAATACTTAATAGAAATAGATATACTAGTATTAATCCGGAATATTAACTAAATATAGAGTAGGTCTATAAAAATCTTGTTATATTTGTAAGAGTTTTGATAGTATTTGTTTGAATTTAGAATATTAATTATTAGAATAGTATGATTAAATAAAGAATAGTAATATATCGATATTATTAGTAAGTTGTTCTCCTCATCCCTATCTATAGAGATGCCTACTCCTTATAGGTAAGGGGTATTCCGAAATAGTATATATATCATGACTAACAGAACTTCCTACTTATCCGACGGTCGGCGAAAGGTTCTACACTGGCTCAAAGTTCTCCTTTCCTATGATCTTCATGTCGTATGCGCAGAACTCACCTTCCAGTCCCTCCTCACATGCTGCACAGTGAGTGCTTCGTGGAATGGTGGTACGATTATCAAACCTTTTCACCAACCTCCAGACTTCATCAAATTCGGCAAGTTCACGACAAAATAAAAACAAGGTTTAACTAGATAGGTGTTCCGCAGTAATTATCCAACCTTTTGGGAAAAATATATCATTACCACATAGCTGCAGATATCTCCGAGGGCCATCTATACCTTCGCTTCTATCCACGATCCTAGCTCCATGTCTATCAAAACGTGACCTCATCAGTAGCATCTCTAACCCGCTTCATCACTTTTCTCAGGCCCTTCTGGTCTTCAGCACCTACCGCCACGTCGGCTAAACTGATGCCAGTGTCTGGGTTCTCATACCAGCTTATTATGCACATCTGTCCACTTTCAAATTCGTGTTGGAAAGTGGCTATGAAGTCAGATCGATCCTTCTTCGAACTGATTGAAAATGAGGATCCACTCCAAAGACCACGACTCGTGAAATGGTTTTTGAGAAGAGGAAGACAAAGCGACCCCGATGTTCTGATGTTGAGATCAACAATGTGAAAGTGGGAGAAGTCATGTCCTCCGTTAACAGCATGACTTTTCGTCTTCCCGTTTGACGTCGGCGCCGTCTCGAGCACGTCAGCTCCGGCAGGTCCAACGTAGTTATGGCTTCGCAACCACATCGCTATCTCCATGACCAGCGGTCCAAACTTCTTCTTCAACTCATTCTGATGAGCGTAATCGATGGTGCTTCCAATCCACGCTTTATTGTCGTCGATCATCTGCTCAGAGGCTGCCAAGAAGATCGGGTCGCTGCCATCATCCGTGACGAAGAACGTGAGGCCGTAATCGCCAATTGGGTTCTCGACGAGATCGGATAGTATCAACGCGGCTGGTCGGAGGTGGAAGTTGGACCCGGTGACGGAGGAGAGAAGCTTGCGGAGGATGCCATCGCGGAAGTCCCGAATGACCATCTCACGGTCTTCCTCGTTGTTGATAATATACGTGCCAGCACCGCCAAATGTTTGCTGGTTCTTGAGCACAAATGGCAGGGGATGGGTCTTGAGGTCGGCGAACATCTTCTTGCTCTGCTTCTTGAACCACTCTCCACGAATCCCAGAACATTCCTGGGGAATGACGAATTCAGCGGTGTCGCCTTTGCAGAGGGTGCAGCATAACCTGGCCTCGCCAGCAAGACCATCGAGCTCCACAATCTTCGACTTCGGTGTAGGCAGGCCTGACTGAGCCAGAGCAGCCTTGGAATTGAGAAACCAATGCGTCTCGGGCGGTACAATCAGATTGTAGTCCTCCAAGCCATCCAGCACGAGCTTGTAAGCAATCAGATCGATTCCGGACTCCTTGATCGGGATCTTGGACGGACCGGGGCAGAAGATGAGGTCGGGCCGCTGCTTCTGCGCCAGCACGGAAATGGTCTTTTCGGCTTCTTCTTTGTCGTGCGCCTTTTGCTTCTCCGTCTCGTCGATGTTGAACAGAATGACGGCGGTGTCGCCGCTGATGAACGCGTCGCGTTGCGGAATCAGCGAGAGGTACTTGACGGCGAGTTCTTGTTGTCGTTGTTTCTTGTCGCCGACGTGGCCGTTGGTGGAGTCGTCTTCGGGAATCGAGTTGAAGGGACTGTCTTGGTAAAGGTACTTCGCGTTGCGAGGTACGTTGGCACTCAGCTCGGAGCCGGAGTTGATTCCGCAGAGGACCTGCGCGATGCGCTTGTTTGCGTTCTTCGGACTTGCTCGCCGATATAAATCGGCCAGCGTCGTGTCGAGGGTGATTGTTGGTAGGCTCGCCATCGTGGTTCCTGTCTGCTCACATATTCCTGGGGGGGGGAGAAGAATGGAACCAACGAAGCAGGATTGCGGACTTTGGTATTGCCTTTATGCAGAGGCAAGGTCGGAACGCGGTTTAATCGAGCTAGGGGTAGGTAGTTAACGCGTACGCTGTTCCTGTCTCAAGCTCCTTTGCTGCAGCTGCGGTCCTTTTGACGTGACCAGATCATCTCAGACTTGCTGATTTAGTAGCGCAGATCCTCCAGGTTTGTGGAGTGGCTTCGGGTGACCCGTCGGGACGGTGACGCCTCACATTCAGAAGCGCAGATCCTGCTAGACATTCTGATGTCATTGTCCGAAGCCACGTTCGCAGGGGGCGGGCTAGGATTCGCTTCGTTTGCTGGTATATGTGGCGCACCCCTTCTGTCTGGCCTTCCAGGGCAAGTCACAGGTGAGACCACTTGACGTCGCTTCATGTTGACTCAATACTTGTTTATTTCGGGCTGGATGGGGCACTCTTGTCTGCTATCCAGGGCCACTGGACGTTGGTGTTGCGGCTAGGAAGTCTGGATTGATCGAGATGCAGCGGGCCAGCGTTGCAGCGCTTCCAGGGCGGTTCTTGGCAAAATCGCATCATTCCTCTGGCCATTGGCTGGCCCTGGGCACACTTCAAATCGTGGAATCTTCGGTTTCGAATGGGCTTGCGATACATCATGCCCAGCCGGCCAGAAAACCGTAAGCTACAAGTTTGACGAGAGAACAAGCGGCTTAAGAAAAAGGAGTGTTTTCTCTGGCTCTCGTATACGTGTGGGATAGTTGTCCTGAAGCTGTAATCGAAGGGTCACCCAGGAGAATGCCACTGATGACGGTCGGTTTGGAAGCTTAAAATGCATCAAAATCATCGTAAGGGGAACACAACCAAGATGCCTCACATGGGTACTCTTTGTGCCTTCGACCCTACGGGCATTCGCCAGCGATATCTCCAAGCATTGGAAATGGAGACGGAAACCCTCAGATATCCGGTATGAAGATCACTAAAATCGCAACGTACGCGGTCGTTTTGAAAATTATTACCTCTTTAATACAAACTCTGAAGAAAGAAGATACTAGGCCTGAAAGAGTTATGAGTTATATTGAAATCATTGCTGGATGCGATTCTTTTCGGTTGGTAACTCTAAAGCGATAGTGGTAGTATAAGTATTGAAAATATGCCTATGAGGTTTATTGCTTCGTCCGCCCTTGGGCGAGCCCATGATAGTGACCGCAGCAACACCGTCTGCATACGAAGTACGAACCGTCCGATGAGGGTTTTGCGGAGGCGCTGCTCGAGATCCGCTCGCAAAAGACGGGTGTTGTACATTTGGCCGGTAGGATGCTCGTCTAGATTCGTGTGTTGTTCGTCGTCTATCCAATATCATATCTCGCTTTCCAAGAAGCAAAGATTCGATAGAAAGTTGGCCTTGAAGCGGCTGAAGCGACGTCCCCAGCCCGTGAACCTGCGGGTGGTTGCACTTGCTGTCGATGATGATGTTGAAGCCCTGCTTCCATCATGTCTTGCGCCAGTGCCCACTGGAGATCGTAGGCCTGCTCGGCCGCCTGGTCGAATCTGATGCTAGGGCAGCATCCGAGGAGGCTCGATCGGAGGATGCCATGATCGATAATGATTCCGCCGATGCGCGGCCTCGGCGATCTATTGCTTTCGTGCTGTTCCTAGAGCCGGGTGCGCCGGACATCTGGATCAATACTTTGCGCGGCATCTGCTCAGAGGTCGACGACATGTTTGCTGTTTCACCAAGCGATGGTCATGAGAATAAGGAGAAGCAAGTACAAACCTGAGGACCAAGGGGTTCTCAAACGGTGGAATTGTGTAAGGGGAACCACAGGACAAGGTTACACGTCTTTCTGCGCGAGCTCTTCAGCCTGATCAACATCCAGCCAATGGAGAATGCAGATGAACAGCCATAACGAGTGCCCATGACAGGGTTCTTAATTCATCATTTTCCGTCAGTCGAGTTTGCCTTGCCAAGCAGTACAGTGATCAACTTTGCTCTGTCAGCACTACACACCTCACAGCCCAACGGCGAGTTATTCTTCGAATAAGAACGTTTCAAAGTAACCACGCCACGTGGTAAAGAATCAGATTCAGAGCTTCCGCTCAAGCTATCCTCACCAGACCGACGCGAATCGAAAGAAACGTCTCTCATCTTTCCTCCCCCTTGACCCAGAACCAATCCTACGCCGAATCCAAAAGCCTCTCCCTGCAACCCACGCGTGTGGCAGAGGCCCTTTTACTTCTTTCTCATCATATCAAAAGTACCGGTAGGTATACTATACAACAGTTGTTCGCGTCATTAATACAGCTTGTGGATCGAGGATTGCCCCCATGCGATCCTGCTCATTCGACTTCCATGGAACCGTCGCTCTCATGGTTGAGATCCAGGACGCGGGCGTACTGTATGGTAAGGCGTTGAAGTTCTCTGAATTTACCTATTGTCATTTGTTAGTGGCGAAGTGGGAGCATGGGTTACGAAAGAATCACTCACCAAGAATCATCACAACGCCCTTGAGCAAGTCTTTCCGGTCCCAACCGCAGATCTCATCTTCCTGGCTGAACCACCCGCGGCCTCCCTCGAGCTTCTCATCCTTGTCTTTCAAGATGCCGCCAAGCAAGCTGTTAAGCAGCTCCTCAACCTTGCCACGGTGACCCTCGGCGCCGATACGCTTCGCGTACATGAACAGGTACAGGCGGAACTCGTCCCTGGCGTTGAGGTGCAGGGCAGCGGCGATGCGGTTTTCCAAATGGGCGATACTGACCGTCGACTCGAAGCCCTCGAAACCATCCTTGGACAGCAGAAGCTTGACTATCCGCTGCAAGGTGTAGGCCCGCCCCTTAAGCAGGAATTCGTTGGTGGTGTGGCGCTCGAGATACGGGATGATGCCGGCAGAGACGTTTGCCGTGTCGGCGTCCTTCGGGTTGGCGGGCGTGACGGGGCCGACGGCGGTCGACTGCAATGCGCCGATGGACGAGTCGTTGCTGTTCCAGTACTGTGAGCCCACGGCCCACCAGGCCTCGCTGACCCTTTGCCACGTGAACATGTCCCGGGTGTAATAGTATCCGTCACCATTCGTCAGGGTCACTACGATGTGGCCTGCGGAGTTCAACTGTGCTGAAGTGATGCCGGGGCCGGGCGTTGTTGAATTGAGGTTGAGAGTTGTGGTGGCAAGTTCGAGGACAGGACCCAAGGAAGCGGGAGGGTGGAGGGCGCCTTGTTTCCGAAGGTCCCAAACGTGGCAGAGTCCGACGGCGTTGATACAGAGGAGATAGTTGTGTCGGCATTCGAGAATGACGGGTTGTGATTCCATGATGATGGGGTTCATGAGTCGACGGCCAGCGGGTGTCCATGTGAAAATGCTGCCGTCTTCGCAAGCTGCTGCCCAAAAGTTCTTGTTGCCGGTGACGAGGATGACTGCCCTGGGGAGGTAGTCCTGCCATAAGAGCGTGCCACGCTTCGTTGCTGAAATATGAGATGGATCCCTGATCTGGACAGGGTTACGAGCTTCGAGAATGATGTTTTCAGGCACCTTTGACGCGTCATCGGTGCTACTTTCAGGAAGCAATACGCCCCGCTCCAGTGGACGAATGATATGTGACCTGACCTTCGGCACCGCCAGCCGAATCTGGGCAAACGCGATGGACGGATTCAGTACCGCGGGACGGAGGTATTCTGGCGTGGGAACGATGCCGCGAGCTGCTGGCACGACCGACGCTTGCTCGACTCCGTCCACACCATTCAGCACGACGGGAGTAGGGCCGACGACAGCTTGGCGCTTCGAGCCGTGATCTCCATCTTCTTCTTCACCTTCGATCGCCGTTGCCTTGCGCTTATTGCCGAGGAGCATCGCCGCGACTCCTCCCTTGGGCAGTCCTTCAAATGGCCTGTCGAGGTCAACTATCGTTTGCGGGGCATCGTTCTGCGCGGCCTTCGCTGTGGACGTGGACCCCACAAGCTGCGTCTGAGGAAGAGAGGACTGGCCGGTGCTTGACGCTGAGACCAGGAGAGGGGCGACACGTTTCCTGCCATCCTTACCAACAGTTACTCGTGACTTGAGCTCCTTGACTCTCTCCGCCGACTTGTCCGCGTTTTCTTCTGCTGGCTTCTCTTTCTCCTTATCCTTGTCTCTCTCAGGCTCGACGTTGCCGTTGGTTGGCTTGGGCGTTGAGGTGCCTGTCGCCAATCCACTAGGCTTAGTTCCATTAGTCGTAGGAGCTGGCTCTTTCGCGGAGGGCCCGTCACCCATGAGAGCGCCCATTCGAGATTCAGCGGCACGAGACTCGCCAGCCTTGCTCTGGTTTTCCAGGTTCAGGCCTTGGACATCTTCCGCGATACCCATACCCTTCCTGGACGCTCCGTACTTTTGTAAAGCTTTGTCGTTCTCCTCTGCGTTGGCGACCCACCCAAGCTCTCCCCGGTCAAACTGAATTCCAACAACTGCGCCGTCCAGGCTCGATGCGAAAATGGTTGAGCCGTCCGGTGACCACGCCAGGTCCGATATCGACTTTCCGGCAACATCTTGGAGAATCACTACGGGCCTACTAGTATTCGTGTTCCATATGCTCAAGGTCTTGTCCTGGCCGGCCGAGGCAATAACAGTGACAAGGCCATTATTCGGAGGGTTGTCGGCGGGGTTTTCGGTGTGGAAGAGTCGGGGGGAGAACATGCAGACCTCGGTCGGTCCTTCGTGGCCAATGAGGTTGATCTCGCTGTCCCATCTTGTACGCTCAATGATGGCGACGGAGCTGACGGGGCCATTGACAGCGTTGGGCGCCGCAATATGGTTGCCGTCGGGGGACCAGGAGCATCGTCGAAAGTAGGTCGTCAACGGTGAGCTCTTGAAAGGAGCGCTGATGGTCGTTTCCAGTACGAAATTGTTGACCATGTCATGCTGTGTCGCGTTCGGCGCAGGGGGTGTAAATCGGAAGATCTTGATGGTTCGATCGTCGGAGGCGGTCGCGAAAAACTTATTCGCAGGATCGAAAGTGATGCCTTTGACGTGACTGGAATGGACGGTGATTGTCTTGAGCTTCTCGAAGCTGTGGCCAGACCAGACGACAATCTTGGAGTCGAGGCCAACGGACACTAAAATGGAGGAGTCGAAAGACCATGCGAGGTCCTGAACATCGTTCTCGTGGCCGACGAGACGCTTGTACGTCTTCCAATTCTCGACAGGGGGAGGCTCGGAACCAAGACCTGCGAGAGCATGTTAGCAGCCGCGAAGGCCGTGGCGCATCATTCCAAAGAGGGCGCATTACCAAAAGTGGCTACAGGAGGGCCTTTGTCGAGGTGGTAGACGCAGATGAGCTTGTCGTCGGCGCCGGAAGCCAGATAACGGCCGTTTGGAGAGAATCGGACGGAGTGGATCGTTCCGAGGTGATGGCTCATGTGGCAGAGCTGGCGCGGCTTGTTCTCGGCAGCGCCCGTGGCATCGCCGTAGATGGCCTCGGTAGACCAGACTCGTACGTGTCCGTCACCGCCGGCGGTTGCGAGTCTCTTTCCATCGGAGGAGACGTGACAGCTGTATACCTCGAAGTCTTTCTGCTCGCCGCTATGGCTTAGCCATGTTGGCTTGATGACGCGCATCGCGGTCGGCCCGGGGGCATTTAGGGGACGAATTGGCGGCCGCTGAGACTGAGACGTCCGAGGAAGTAGTCAACGAGGTCGTCGATGCGATTGCTGTCGCAGTGGTTGCGGCGATGCGATTCGATGCGATGCGAACAATAAGTGGTGGTGATGATAATTGAAGCAATCTGGCTGGGCGCACACAGAAATTGGGGTCTTGATTGGCAGCCGTCCAAGAAAACGCGTTTTGCGGAGCCCTGACGCCCTGGAGGAATTCGCGACCCAAGCTTCAGGTGCTCTTACCTGTGCTAAATTGGCTGCATCCAACTGCTCTAGCGATTGCCGTTGCAATTGCAATTGGATCCCTACGTGAAGCTCCTCGAGCTACTACCTTAGGTAGGTAGGTAGGTAGGCACTTAAGGCAGGTATCTTAGAGTACCCGGACGCTGATGTAAGCAATCTTATCTCGTCCAGGCCCGGGCCCCCCGGCTCAGTCCGGATCGGATTATCACGTTCGGTGACAGAAGAGCTGAGGTCCGGGTGAACCCACTCCCATCCCGGCCCCTGCTTCGGCCAATGAAGAAGGGGAATATAACTGAGCTTACAGAGATCTAATAGGTTGATGCCAGGCTTACCTTAACCCGTCGGCTGGATTCCAGCTCGCATTTTACCCTTTCCCTCTGCCAATTACTCCAGGCCCGCGGGGCTAATTATCTCTCAATCGGCTATAATTGCTCCTAAATCGAACGGCGGAAGGACTTCGATTCTGCAACTTCGAAAGTCCGCAGGCTTTAGTAAGATGTCCACGATCACGTTCGTATTTGTCATCAAAGCCATGGACAGCGTTATCTTTCCGGCTTCGATGCGCCGAGTGGCTCTGATGGAGCGTCGACTAGCAGATCTAGCGGTTCGCGGATGACAACGTCCTCTTCATCCCGCAAGGGGATTCAGGAATAAATATCTGGTGATGTTTCTGAATAGGAGCAGTATTCTTCGTCGACATTACTACTCTTACCAATACCATCCCGCTTGTCGCATCTCCTCCGACCAAGTTGTCATCAGAACTGTTCCAACATGTCCTCGACTCCCAAGAAGACTCTCGTCGTTATCGGCGCGACTGGCAACCAGGGCGGTTCTGTGGCCCGCACGTTTCTGAATGATCCGTCTATGGCTTCTCAGTGGAAGGTCAGGGCCATTACTCGGAATCGCAAATCTGATGCGGCCTCGGAGCTCTCCAAGCTTGGTGCTGAAGTGGCCCAGGCCTCACTTGATTCCGTAGCAGACCTCCGCGCTGCATTCAAGGACGCAACGGCCATTTTTGCCGTCACTGACTTCTGGGGCGCCATCCAAGACCCTGTCGTGGCCGAAATAGCTCAAGAAAAGCGACTTCACCCAGCTATCGTGGCCCAAGAGCTCGAAGAAGAACGTGGCCGCAGTCTTTCCGCTGCCGCCGCAGACGTCCCGACCCTGGAGCGCTTCGTCTTCAGTAACCTCCCTGGCGTCTCTGACCTGAGTCAGGGCAAGCTGAAGCATGTACACCACTATGACAGCAAAGCGAACATCATCAAATATATTCGTCAATCCCATCCGGACCTGTGGTCCAAAACGTCACAGATTCTTGTGGGTCATTACAATTCCAACATCGTTCCGGGTTCCTACTTTGCTCCGATCTACAACGCCGAGGTCAAGCGGGCCGAATTCGACGGGCCCACATCGGCCGACATCCCGATCCCGTTCATCGATGCCCCCGTCAGCACGGGTCCGTTCGTCAAAGCCCTGATCCTGGACGAGCCTGTCGGCACTATCCTTGCAGCCTTCGACAAGTGGCAGTCTCGACAACAGACTGCCGATTTCCTCTCGCGTCTGACGGGCAAGGAATTCGGATACGTTCAAAAGACCGTAGAAGAGCTCGCGAACTCGTCTCCCCTGGGCTTGGAGCTTCCCGAGACTCACTTGTTTGTTGCGCAATATGGATTCTTCGGAGAGAAAATTGATGGATGGAAAGACTGTTTGACTTGGCCTTCTGATCTGAAAGTTAGTATCCAGTGCTCAAGTCTCGAACAGTGGCTCCGGGAGCAGGATTGGAATCAGGTGTTTGTCATCGATTGAGCTTCGGTTACCTTCCAATGTTGCCTTGCTACAATCACATAAACCTCAGACTTATAAAACAGTATTCTGACGGGCAATGCATCCTGCCAGTTACCTTGGGCCCATGTTCCTCTAGTCTTTGCTAATTCTCTAAAGTCCTCACACGTTGACGAGTTGTTCAAGCCCGAGATGTCATGCACCAACTCGGCGCTGGACATAGTAACACCAAGGGGAATTGAACTTCGCGGTCGTACATGTATCACTCAAAATCCCTCGTTGTTCAGTAATGATATCCCGCCGCAAGCGAGCCATCTCTCTCGTCTCACTACTGCTATGCCGCATTGAGCATGTCATCCGATGCGGGCAGGACAACGACGAGCAGCCAAAACTGTCACATGCAAACTAAGAAGCTTGATATCGTAGAGGAGGAGCACGCCGCCTCCGATGACCAAGATGAAATGAAGTTGGGATTAATCGTCAACCATCGGGCGAGCGGCTTCTACCCTTGCAAATCCGGAGACTAACAGAGGTCTGGTGTCCTTGACCGCAAAGACCTTGTTGTCTTCGAGTCCTTGGATGATACCCGAAGAGAGCCAAGCAGAACAAGCGTAGCTCTTGTCATCTTGAAGCACATCAGCAATCAAGGCAAGCCATCCGCTTTCGCGTGCTGCTCTAACAGGATCCACATCAAGGTGGGAAGCCAAGATCGACAGAGATTGAAGCGGCGGAGTTTTCCCGTCTCTTTACCCCACTCTAGCTCTGCCGCCGACTCGCCGCCGATGTGATGAGACGAACGCACCCAAACACCCTGTAACCCTATTCAGAAGGTAAAACTCGTCCAACCTGTCAGAGGCCAGTCCGAGCAAGCGTCTATACCAACTTCCCACGAGTTACCCCGACATTCCACAACGAGACCCCGTGGCAGAATGATAGGGACAACCCGAACATTTCGAACCCGCGACCTGGTTAAGCCCGTTTCGACAGCTGCTTAAGGGGACCGTTGGATCGGAGGTGGCCGCAGGGTGCGCTTCAATGCGGGGATGTGACGGACGGGCTGTGGGACGGGAGACACGGGAAGACTTCCTCATTGCAATGCCGGACGGTAGATGCGCCATACTAGCGCACGACATCCATGTCTAGGCTACCTGCTACTGGATCAGTCCAAATGCCCCAGAGCCGAACGGATAAGTTGCTGGCTCGTCTTTCTTTCTTCTCCCGCCCAACCAACCACGGCCATGGCCGATAAGATCCCTACAAACACCTTCCGCATTGAGGACCCAAGATCGACAGTACAACAGGGCCGGCGCTGAAGCCGTAACCACTTCCCCTTCCTCAACGCGCCGTCTGGGTCGTGAACTCGGCGGCGGTGTTGCAATAGGAGCGGAGGTAGGCCCTTACAGTCAGATACTCCATTCGTGACTGATTCTTTCTATAAAGATGACCGTGCTGGCGCCCGTCGAGCGTCGTGAAGTTTGAGAGCCGCTCGACAGGCCAGTTCATTCTCAACTCCCTCCCTCCCGTCTTTACTCAGCCATCTCGAAACCTACCTCCGGTCAAGATGCAGCTCTCCGTCGTCCTCCTCTCCCTGTTCGCCGTCGCGACCCAGGCCGCCCCCGCGGAGCTGTTCAAGCGCGCCACCACCTGCGGCCGCACCTCCTACACCACCGCCCAGGTCGACGCCGCATCCAACGCCGCCTGCGCCCACGTCAAGGCCGGCACCGTCGCCGGATCCTCCACCTACCCCCACCGCTACAACAACTACGAGGGCTTCGAATTCGACGTCAGCGGCCCGTGGTATGAGTTCCCCATCAGGACCAGCGGCATCTATACCGGAGGTGAGTTTGTTCCCGGCGTGAGCTTGCCGCGCAACATGGAAATAACACGGGTCATCGCCCTCGTGGTCCCTCCTTCACCGATGATGTTAATTGACTGTTTCCAGGCTCTCCTGGCGCCGACCGCGTTGTCATCAACGCCAGCTGCGGCCAAGCTGGCCAGATCACCCACACCGGTGCTACCGGCAACAACTTCGTCGGCTGCTCTGGCACTGCCGTAGCTGAATGACGGGATGAGACGTTGAGATTGCGAGAGAGAGGGGGGGGGGTTCATTTGGCGATTTTATGGGTTATGATATACATATTTGACTGAAAGAAATCAACATATAGACGCTTTTGGCGTCGCTTTTTCTCACTCGCTGGGCCCTTTGCACATAGTTGACGTGATGTAAAGCTGATTTGAGGCTTACTAGGCGGAAAACAAGCGTTCCTTCTCCTGCTGGTCATGGTTTTGATTGCTCCTGTGCTCATCACGACAGCAATCTTTGAGCCGTCTGGTCTGTCCTTGATTGAGTTAGAGCTCCAGCAATTGGTCGTGGGGCGAATTTTAGCGACGTTTTTGTACTCTGAAAGCAGCAATCTCGTCATGTCGACCAAGGAGTAGACTCATTAATCAAATGGACGTAGGACAGTGCATCTTGAGGGGTTGCCACAGAAAGCGACGGCGACTGAAGATACAACTCATGTGCAGTATGCGTCGGTGACCCCAAACGAAGAGGTGAAAGTCGGATTGAGGCACACTGATGTGAAGGCGACGCTCGAAGTGCGCGGTTGAGTTTTGTCCATTACTCTCGGCTACGTCGCAGAACGAATTCCTTTTTGAGCAATAAGTGAGTTCTCGGGTGAACATCGTACTTTCTCTCAATGACTCAACTGCGACTATCCCAGCCAGCTCGCACCCTCTGACCCTCTCGTCACTTCGTTGCTTCTATAATGTGAGCATTGTTTTTTGCTCATCGAAAAACCTCTTAGAGCTGCCTAGAGCTTGTGAACAAGCTTGGTGCCAGGAATACTGCCGTCCCGGCATTCCTGGAATCCCTTTGGTACTCCACCGAGGCCACCGGGAATGATCTTCGGTTTGTTAGGCCTGATTTCGCCTTCCTCGACCCAGCCTGCATGTAGTTTCTCAAAGAACTCGGTTTCGAGTTTATGGCCCTCTTCATGCACGTTGCCTATTTATGATTAGTCAAGCTGTGAACCTCTCGAATGCTGACGACTCACAGGCCAATCGAAGCTACCGTAACTGTGCTCCTTGAGAAAGGCGGTCCAGACAAGATGAAGATCCACCCCAGATCACAACAGACGTATCACGCCCGCTGTGCCTTGGAATTGCCAGACAGTCTTTGGAAAATAGTGCGAGTCAAGACGTCATCGACGCCAAAGGCAGTGTGGCAGCTTCCTCTTGGGTAATGTTACTCGGAACGCGAAAGCTGTTGTGGTCGTTGGCCACGGTGTACTCGCTGTAACCTCCAAGGCCTGCGATCTCACCTGTCCGCCGTGAAATCGTCAGCCAGCCTCAGGCTGCTCTGGCGGTTTTGACTTACCTCCCTAGATCAGACCAGCAACTGAGGCGCCTTTCTTGAGCTTGTGCACCTGGGTGCCAGTATCATGAACCGCCCCGACAAAGTCGCAGCCGAGAACAGCACCTTCGCCAAAGGCGTTGGTATGGAGAGACTGAACTATGACAGGCGTCAATAATTGAGTTGTAGTGAGATGATCATGGTCAGTCTCACCGTCTGTGGGGTTCTTGGCGACGTGTGAGACTTTCACCAAGGCCTGAGATGGCGCCGGCTGGGGTATGGAGATCGACCTTTGGGCAAGGGTTGGCGGTCCTTCCTTTGGGGACCTCGGTGACGAGAGCTTGACACTGCTTTCCTGCCATATCAAGTGAGTATGAACAATGAGATGAAGGTTTTCTGGTTATGTTTTACCAGAACGCTTGCAGCCAAGATTTAGTCTCTCATAAGGAAGAGTTAGGTGAACGTTGTTATGTATGTAGGTATCGCAAGGCAAACCGTCTTCTTTGTGCATCAGAAATACGTCATGAAAGATGGGATATCGCCCGTCTGTCTGCTGCGGGGTTTACGGCTGAAATACTATTGCAAATCCGGATCGGCCGACATCCACGTTACGGGCCGGACCATGATGAAAACGGGCAACAATACCAAAAACCCCCGGCTCCGACATCCGAACGTCTGGGCCCGGTCGGGGAATCAAGTGATCCAGTGGAGGTAAACCAATTTGTGACGAACGTGTGGGCGCAAACGCAACCGCCAGCTCATGTATTGTATGGAGAATCGGAGCTTCCCGAATGTTGCCTGCGCAATGATAGGCAGAAGTCTTGTCTTCGCCTACTTACTTTCATGTTGCTATTTGTTGTTGGAAGGGGCTTCGTGTTGCTTCGCTGTCTAGCCATGACAATAGTTGGGAAACGCGATGGAAAATGGAATCAATGGTTTGCGTGAACCGCTCATCTCTAGCTAACGGGACTAGTGACGCATAGGTCTGCCCGCACAACTTCGCCGGCGTTGAATTTGCTCCCCAATCGATCGAATGTTCTATTAAACGAGGAGGAGGAACACAGTTCAATGCGAGCCGATAGCAACATGGTAGTTCCAGATATTCCGAAGTATCTTAACCGCCAAGGGTTGCTGGCAGTGACATTCGTTCATGCGCTGACGCTTTGCCCACCTACTCCTGAACCTTAGTGATTTCGGATCTTCGGATGCGGCGATCGTCACCACGTTGTGAATCGTGACTCCCAACACTTCGAGTTTTTGAGGAGAAGGCTACTTTTTAAACGTATTCGACTTCCCAATCAAGAAATCGAACGACAACCTTTGACGCAGAGTGCTACGTTTTGAAGGTCTACCTCTGTGGAGCATGCGCAAGATGTTACCCAAGCTTCCAATTGACAGCTACCAACTTGAGATGAATCGGCCGGTCTCGTTTTCTTTTACGTTTGACGCCGACCTTCAGGAGTTGACCGAGCAAAAGCTGCTTCGATGTAGATTCCCTGAGGAGCAGACGGATATCAGAGAGGACGACTGGTCTCAAGGGTCCAAGGTTTCACGCATACGTGAACTAGCAGAATACTGGCGGACCCAGTACAGCTGGGAAGACCAAGAGGTACATCGCACATTTTGATTTTCGTCATGACTGTTGTTTGGAGACTAAGTGTCGCCCAGAGGAAAATCAATGAAATGTTCAATCACTATCTCATCAAGATGGATATCCCGGAATACGGCTTGCTTACCTTGCACTACACCCATGCACCATCGTCTAGTCCTGACGCAATACCACTTCTATTCGTCCACGGCTGGCCAGGCTCGTTCATGGAGGCGAGTAAGATTGTCAATGAGCTTACCGTTTCAAACCCGGACAACGAAAAGCACCCCACCTTCCACGTTGTTGCTCCTTCGATACCTGGGTTTGGATTCTCTCCCGCGTCGATACGATCTGGAGTGGGGCCTGCAGTAGTCGCGCGCGCCTTCAAGAAGCTCATGACAGAAATCCTGGGTTACCCTCGTTTTGTCACTCAAGGCGGTGATTTTGGTGCTTTCATTACCCGCTGGATGGCTATCCAATATCCCAATGCCGTTCGTGCGCAACATTTCAACATGTTTCCTGTCTCCGCTCCAACGTTTCGTTCAGCACCTTTCGCGTGTCTACGTTGGTGCCTGTCAGGTCTCTTATACTCCAAGTACGAGAAGAACATTGTGAGAACATGGAAGGCCTTCGAGGCGGATCAGAGTGCATATCTGCATCTACAAAGTACACGGCCGCAAACGCTAGGATTTGCCCTCGGGGACTCCCCGATTGGTCTTTTGGCGTGGTTCATGGAGAAGCTTCAGTCTTGGATGGACACGCCCGAGTGTTTGAGCAACGACGACATCATCAATTTGGTCATGATGCATTGGATTCAAGCGGCGACTCCGGGATTGCGATTTTTCAGAGAAGCATTCGGAGAAAAACGCGAGGCTGAGAGGGCGTTCGAAGAATATGTGAGAATCCCAACTGGGGTGAGCATATTTCCCAAAGAAATACTTGCGGTAGGCTTTTGTTGACCCCTGTCTCTGGAAGTCACAGCTAATTCTGGAGGTTCCAGTGCCCGAAAGACTGGGCTCGGCAGGTTGCGAATATCCAGTTCTGGCGCCGGCACGATCGTGGCGGACACTTTGCTGCCATTGAGTGCCCCGATGATGTGGTCAATGACTTGCGGGACTTTTGCTCCTCCAAAGGGGTTCAGAGGTCCCTAGCTTCAGGTTCCCGAGGAAAAGGTTCGAAATGAGATATGTTGACATTTGGTCCCCTGAACTGAACTTACACGGTTTGTGATCCATACTTATAACGACTCTAATACAAGAATTTGATCGAAAGCCAAACTATTGCAAGTACAAATCGTACTATTTCAGCTGATTAAGCTATGAGATAAGAGCTTCATTGCTAAATGAACCCTCTGTTCGGCACAAACATTGTTACCGTGTCCATTGACGACGACCAAGTTGACGCAATAGGCGAAAAGTAGAGAGTCCGCTCTTGAGAGATCCATAAGATGGTGTGGCCGTACTTCCACTGCTTCTTTGACGGGACTCCATCACATGGTGATCTGGAGCCGCCAGCCGCTAAAAGGAGTTCAAGATTCTGCTCGGTCTGGATGATATCCTTCGCTATCTATTGGAAACCCCACTCCTGCTCAGCACATTTAGAGGGATACACGAAGGGGAAAACGAAAAGGAGGGGACGGGAATAGGAGGAGGTATTTTATTACGTTTTAATAGCTATTTACTCAGTCTCGCTTTTCATTAATCTTTTTTTTATATTCTACTCTAATATAGGTTTTGTAGTGGGCTTAATGCGGGCGCACTTTGCTTTACATAAGGAGGTCCCGACGATGAAATACTACGACCACCACCACTATTTATGAGAAACCGTGTCTTGTAGATTTTCCATAGCGAGGCTTCGCAAGATACTCGCGGATATCAGCGAGAGACATAGCCTCGCAAACCTTTTCCCCATGATGTTTCGGTTCACGGATCCAGTTGTGTCACAGAATGTCTGAAAGCTCTACGTTCCTCAGCCTAGCCTTGCTCAAGTGAAAGGCCATTTGAGATTGTTCCTGCCGGCTTAGTCGTAGTCCGAGACGAGAACTTTCGGTCTCAAGCATTAAATTCTTCATATCATCCCAGACCTCTTCGTGCGGTAGTGCTTTCTGAAGTTTCTGGATAGTCTTTCACTCTTTCACTTCATCGTCTGCTGCCTGCATTACAGTATTGTTCTATCGCTCGCGTTCCATGCTGCTGGGGCGGCCCAGGCTGACCTCCAGCACGGGCGCAGAGGGAGCTCATCAACCGAGGTCCAGTCCTCTCCATGCCGGCTCTCGAAATAGCTACCCGTGACATTCTCGTAAAGAATCGGCTTTCCAAAGGCAATGTGCCCGATCCGATTTATAGTGAATGACCGCGAACATGAAACACAACAGGCCCATATTCTTCTATTCTTTTCAGACGGCGAAATAGCATTGATACGGGCCATCCATGTGGGGAATCAGCGACAACCGATCTGCAGTAAGCTGCTGCCTGGAAGGCCCGTCTTACCCTTACCTTACCCCGCGGGAGCCCACCGACAAAGAGTCACTAGCTGTTACCTAGTAAACAACCCTTGAGACTGTCAGAGACCATCTAGCGACGCTTATATTCGAGCCTTGTTACTTCGAGTTGTCAATCATGTGTAGGAACTGGCATTCCCTTTTTAACATGGCTAGATGTGAGTATCGCGGCAAGCACTATGCACGCGGTTAACGATTTCAAGTTTGACCATTGTTTCTTTCACTTGGCATATTTTGCATCTTATGCGGTCATCGGCATAGGCTCGTTTTTGCTCTGCATCGCGCGACTCTGATCTGGGAACCTGATCGTGCTCAGAATCGGGTTTAAGCTGAGAGAGGCACCGAAGCCCGAGAAAATCGGGTTCTGACAAGCCGTCAGCATGTGGATGCGACAGTGGTTGACACTTCCTGGCGAATAAGCATGCCGTTCCTCATTTCTAATGCACGGACTAATGGCTAATTATGCGAGCAATACAAATTGTCGAGAGAATTGGGCTCTCAAACCCACTCAAAGCATGTTAAGTAGCTGTTCAAGAGCTGATATATCATAGAAACGGGACGGCAATGACACAAGACTGGCTTGGCTAGTGATGTAGACCCACGATACTACAGTCTTACGTCGCATTCTATATGGATACTGCGATCCAAATAGACGTGGAAAACCCATCGTCATCATCCCGATTGGCTCGGGGAACCTTTTTGTGCAACCACGCAGAATTGATTAATACCCAAGGATTACGGAGATACCATCGCTTTTCTGACATCCGAGCCGGCCCTGATGTCACCGAGCGTCGAAAGCTCGCACCTTACCGATCCCTTGCTCCATCAGTGCTGTGAAGGCGAAAGGGAAAGGGGGGCTGCATATACCAAGACTCACCCGTCTGCCCTCTCCGTAAACTTCCAACCACGGACCTCACGTCGAACGGCTTGTCACGAGTCAAAGGGGCCTTAGCGGTCTGCGCCTCGATGGCTAGGATGCATGATGCAGTTTCAGGCTCTAGTAGGGGACAGCTAGGATGCAGGAGGTAGTTTCAAGGGGGTTTCAAGGGAAGCCCGTGTAGCTAGAGAGGCACTGGGTGACATCTACATAAGTCGAGGGCCCCCATGAGTTAGGAGAAGGGGCCCAGAGGTGAATGTCGAGCCGGAAATACCCCTATCTTTGACTGACTCCTTCACTCTGCGCCGTAGCTTTTGACACGGCTGTTGTGCATGGGCACCTACTCAAGTCAGGTTCCGATTCGATTTGCAACTGCAAAGCAAGCTAATTCATCCCGACGCCCTGTGTTCAAGATGACGGAAACAGTTCTCGTTTTCGGTTCATCTGGTAACGTCGGGGTTGCGGCTATCATTGGTGCGCTGCGAGCTGAACGCCATGTCATCGCTCTAGTCCGAAGTCAAGAAAGCGCGAAGAAGATATTCGACTATGTAGGGAGTCGCGACGGCATCACCATTGTAGAGACAGACATCACATCGAAAAGCGCAGTCAAAGATGTAGTTGGACGAGTTCGCGAAGGAAAGCTGCCGTCTTTTCAGCATGTCTTCGCCGCACGTGGGTGTCATCCCCCATATCCGAATGCGTATAGTTCAAAGGATCTCTGTTCAGTGCTGATTACGACACATAGCCGGAGGCCTTTACTGGGAGACGCCGTTGGTCGATCTGGAGGATGATAGTTTACGGGAGGTCATGAACGTGAACTTCGAAACTTATCTTTGTGAGTTCCCTCTCTCTAATAATGACCCACGCTTTGCGGCGCAGGATTAGACTGATTAAGGTTTCCAATATAGTTGCATACCAGGCTACTCTGCCGTATCTTTTGGATCAGGGATTGCCGAATAGTACGTGGACGATGTGCAGTGGCGCATCGGGCGACATGGGCCTACGAGGAGCTCCGGCCATCACGCAGGGAGCTTTGTTCAGCTTTGCTGCCGTGGCTGCCCGCGATAATCTGGAAACCAATGTGCGATTCAACGAAATCTATCTGGCGTATCGAGTCCAACACCATGTTGACTTATCGGACAAAAGTCAGTACTTGGGATTGATGAATCTTCAGTCCTCAAGGGACTTTGCCCCACTCTACGAGCAGCTGTTGGACAGGACGGATATTAAAAGCAAGCGGGTAAACGCTCTCAGCCCAGAGGATGTGGCCGAATTGAAATACGAGACAAGGTTCAGAGACTTTTAAGAATCGACCCGGCGGGGTGGGATAACGGCGTCGGATGGGCGCCCCAAGGACATGACTGGCTAGGCACTGGAGTCAACTTTCTTACGTCGTAATATGACCGAAGTTAGACCACTTCGATCTGCACGACTCGTCTTCGAAACTTCGTTTGCTATCCGGATTCAAGAAAACCACGGATTCCACGGCATTCGCTGGTGAACAACCGAGACTGGTCTGGACACTGACGTGACCAGAGGCTGGTTGCTGCTTTAGGGCTGAAAAGCAGGGATGATGCATGCTCACCGGCTCTTCGCAGATGAACACTCCATCATCTAGCCCCTTACCTAGCCGTCTTCATCGTTGCAATGGAGTGCTCGAAATTGCCCAGTGTTGACAAGCCAACGAGCAAATGACACCTCGAGTTCTCGACAGTGGCTTATATCAGATCTACAGATTTTCTCTCGTATTTCTGGGTCCCACCGGAGTTTTTGGTAAGTTATGCAGTCCGTCAGCTCCAGACTTATGTGCTCCAATGACAGGCTTCAGATATTGGAGCCGCAAGCCTTCGTGTGTAACTTATAGACCCCCGGCCGTTTCCTATGGTGTTGAACTGCCAATCTTATGAAAATTTCCTCACCCATCTCATCTGCAATTCTGCTGTTGAATGAGATGAGATGAAGGCCCGATCTTTCAAGGCATGAATCGGTCGGGTCCCTGGTTGATTGACTCGCAAGCTGTTTTAGGTCTTAATAACCCCGTTCCGGCCATAACGAAAACGAGCAGCAAAATCCACAAATCGCCGCGTTAGCGCAATCTCCGTCGGCATTTCTGTGCCTTTGAGCCGCGGTGATCTCCGCAGATTACATCATCCTCCAAGACAAAACAAACCTGGGCTTCGGGGCCTGAGAGCTCAACCTCATCTCATCCACACGCGAAGACGCTCGACCGCCCGAACCCTCGGAGACGACGGGAACCTGAGTTCATCTCACACCTGCGCGCCCGATGCCGAAACCATGAATTCCGATGACCAGCAATCGGAGGCTGACCGGTCCGGTCCCTCGCCGGATACTCTACCTGCAGCCTCGACGCGGGCGCCGACCGCCGCGACCAATGCGAGCGCGGCGAGTAAGCCGGAACCCAAGCCGAATCTCATGACGAAACTAGGTCTGGATGTTCCGACGCTCATGATGATGCTTAAGGGCTCATTACCACCCCTCATTGGCACCTGCATCTATCAATCAACACCCGTCGCGCAGTACTTTACGACTGTGGGATATCTGGTGCCCATCATCTCAGTTCTCGCCCTCGCTATCCTGCCCAGGGGAAAGTACCTTCAGAACCTCGTACTTAATGTTTCCGGAATCTGCATAGGTGCAGCCATATCGATGCTTGCACTATGGTCTGGTGTGCAGGCGAGGCGCAACACAGCTTCTACCCAGGAGTTGGCTACTGGTTTGCCGGTTTACAACGCGAGCCAATCGGCGGTCTGCGGTGTTTGGCTCTCCTTCAACATCTGGATATCCAACACAGTACGCGCTAAATACCCGGCCATGAACATACCAGTCATGATCTACTCGATTTTCATGAACGTCGCTTGCACATTTGGGCCGCTCATGGTGACGACCGCCTCAGCCGAAATTTTCGTTCGCCGACTCCTGGTAGCAATGCTAGCCGCCATGGGTATCGCCACTGGTATTGCACTTGTAATCTTCCCAGTATCAAGCCGCAAGGTGGTCATTGGAGAGTTCAAGGGCGCCATCGGCCTGGTCCGGAAGTCAATCAGGCTTCAACTGAATTATCTCCAGGTACTATCCAGTGACGACATGTTGGAACGGGAGCCCACGAGAAGTAGCAGCGCATTCAGGAGGAAGGAGAAAGGTCCCCAATTGACGAAAGAGGCCAAGGCGGCAGGTGAGCTCAAAGCGACGGCATTGGCCATCTCGGCCTTGTTCGGAAAGATTCACGGGGATATAGTCTTCGCCAAGAGGGACATCGCGTACGGCAAGCTGGAGGCCAAGGACCTGAGCGAGATCTTCAACCGCCTACGAAGTGTGATGATCCCACTGAACGGAATCAGCACCATTGTGGACATATTCCGACGCGCAGCCGAAAAGCATGGGTGGGGCACCGACGACGGGAACGGCGACTCGGATGTCGAAAAGACACTGGAGAAGAAGGTGTGGAACGACATCATGGCCCAACTTTACGAGCCGTTTGAGATTCTCACGGAAGCGATGGACCAAGGACTGGAGCATGTAGACTTCGTTCTGGAACTCACGCCAAAGCCAAAGAAGGCGAGGGCTGCGGACGTGGAGATGGAAGCGGGAGCCAAGGCTGTGCCTAAGCCTGGAGAGAGCGGATTTGCGGAGGTCCTCGCGGAGAAGGTGCAGGACTTCAACGACAAGAAGAGCGAGGTGCTGAAGGCTTGGTTGAAGGAACGACGACTGGCTACCGAACAGGAGCGACAAGACCTGAACCTGAAGCGATTGGAGACGAGGATGAAGGAGCGTGACCAGACTCAACTTTACGTCATGCTCTACATGGAGAAGCTCATGTCGGCTCTCGGCGAGGCTGTTCAGGACCTGGTGATGTTCGCCGACTCCAAGATGGCTGACGGGACGATGGGTAGGAAGCGTCTGATTATGCCTTCTCAACGACGGATCAAGAAGTGGTTGAGAGGCGCTTGCAGCGCCCAGGATGGGACGCCCGAGCAGAACCCAGACATGGCAGACATGGGTGCCAACGTGGTCTACGCAGGAGATGGATACAATAAGAAGAAAGACCCTGAGCATCTCCCTGCTCACGGTTGGTGGCAGCACTTCGGCAACAGGTTACGAAAGCTTTCAGCGTTCGTTGGTTCGGGCGAGTCGCTGTTCGGCTTCCGTGTAGCTGTGGCTACGATGACTGTGGGTATTCTTGCATTTCTCAAGAACACCCAGACCTTCTTCAATGAGCAACGACTTGTTTGGGCGATGATTATGATTGCTATTGGAATGACCATCACGGCGGGTCAGTCTATCTTCGGGTTTGTTTGCCGTGTCGGCGGAACTCTCATTGCTATGATCTTCTCCTATATCATCTGGTACATCGTGGTAGAGAGGACGGCTGGCGTCATTGCTTTCCTATGGCTCTTCATATTTGCCGAGCAGTACTTCGTACTGAAGTATCCTCGTTTCATGCCTGTCTGGCTCATCATGATCATTACACAAGTTCTCATCATCGGCTACGAGCTGCAAGTTCAGAAGATCGGCGAAGTCGCCGCCGCTGCCACAGGCCAGCCGTACTACCCTACGTATCTGCTCGCACCATACCGTCTCGCTTGCGTCGCTGCTGGCTGCGCTGTTGCTTTCATCTGGACTGTCTTCCCTTCGCCGATCACAGATCGCCGATGGCTTCGCATGGATCTCAGCGCTTCTTTGTACCTCCTGGCCAACTACTTCAGCGTCATCACCGAGACTTTCAAGGCTACCATGACCAACACTCACGGCGACATCAAGATGCCAGGAACGCCAGCGCACAAGATGGAGAAGGAGAGGCGTCGAATCCTAGGCAAGCTGTTGCTGCTGCTCCCTAGTTTGGACAGCCACGCGCAGTGGCAGAAGTGGGAGCCCGACATTGGCGGCAAGTTTCCCAGAGCCACGTATGAGGACATCATCAGGCGCTCAACAAGCATCATGCGCTATCTTACGCTGATCGCGTACGTTATTACATGGAAGCCCCGAGACAGATTGTCGACCGCTTCGTCATCCAGCGATCGCCATTGGCTTCAAGCCTTGAACCAAGTTCTCGCAGGAATCGAGCCGACACAACACACTATTCTGTCAACGCTCACTCTTTTGTCGAACTCACTGCTATCAGGCCAGTCACTGCCTCCCTTCATGCAGCTGCCGCGACCAAACGAACTCACGCGAAAGCTGCTTCATCTGCGGGCACCGGAGCCGGACCAGGGTATCCAGCGCCGAGGAAGCGAGCCAGAGCACAAGCTAGTCTTGGTGAATACCCATACTGGCGAAGAAGTGAGATCTGCAGCGCGTGAACCTAGTTCCACCGAGTCTCCCACTGGCAACACGGCGACGTTGGCGGGAATGGCCGAACTGACCGAGAAGATGAGTCCGTTGGGCAGTGGAAGCATACTGGACGTCAGAAATGCGGAACAGCACGGGTACACAGAGTTCGCGGTTCTACAAGTGTGCAGTTCCTTGGTATGCGATGACTTGGAAGGACTGGTTCGCGCGGTCGGTAGTCTGGTGGGCGTGGTGGACTTCAGCTTCAAGGTCAACGCAAGTCGGGCGACTTTGAGCAGCACTGACGGGGAGGATGTCACTGGGAAAGCGAAGAAGCATTGAGATCAGTGAAAACAATGGGACTACAGACTATCATATGTAATTAATTCCAAAGTGCTGGGTTTGATCATGAAAAGGTGACTAAGGGTGTGATCTCCTCAAGTACAATACCTTTTCCACTGGTATAGTACCGCTGAAAGTGACTTGTAGGGGACGTGGGGACTTTCTTCAATATAATATATCATTTTCTACTATATCTAACCGCCTAATATTAAGCTAGAAAAAAGCTTCTAGTAGTTATAGAGAGTTAAAAACTACTCTCTTATACTACTAGAAGAAAAGGTATTTTATATAAATATTATATTTTATAGGATATAAGTATTACTCTATATATAGTAGAGTTTATTAAGTGTATAAGGTACTTATTATATTTACGTAAATTTCTAGCGGTACTATACTAAAACGTTATGTCTACTCGAGAAGGAGATTACATCCTAAGGCTATTCTATAGAGCCTCAGGCTTAGATCATATATAGATAGTAGAATAACAGTTAGATAATTATTATATTTAGTTTATATCGCGCGCATAGCTTAGTATATCTAATAACTATTAAATAGAATAGTAGATCTATATATCTTCTTATATATTAGATAAGTCTAACGTATATGCTCTTTTTCCTTATTATCATATGAAGCCGCTTTTGCAGCACGCCTGTAATAGGCCTAGTGCGCCTAGAGTCTGCCTGGGTTCTGCTTAAATATAGGGTATACGTGAGCATAGCTATAAAAGTAGTAGGAGAGGTAGAAAGGATTCCAGTATAATATTAATAGAATTCTAGTTAGAATAGTATATAAGAGTAACACTCCGTGTTTATAGCATATTATTCGAATAGAGAGAAAATATAGATATCAAAAAGTATATATATTATATATATAAAACTAGTATCTAAAGCGCTTGAAAGCTAGGAAAAACGTTGGTATATATAAACAATAGTTTTCGCTAAATTTCGTGATAGATACTTATAACGCGTACTTATGCGCATTCTAAGTATAGTTTTATACGCTTGCTAAGTCTAAGCTTAGGTCTATATACTTACTAAGTCTAAGCGTAGGTTTATGTACTCACTAAGTCTAAGCGTAAGTTTAGATACTTATTAAGTCTAAGTATACGTTTATAAGCTTATTAAGTATAAATCTGATAGGAGTTTATATATATAATATCTAAACCTTTTATCCTTGAAACTTTTTTTCTAGGTTATATTTAGAGTATTCTTACTCCTTGTGAAGAGCTAGACCTAAGTCTATGCGATAAAAGGTAGCGTAACACTATTTATTTATAGCTAAAGAGGAAAAGAGAGAGTTCTCTACTTTAGTATAGTTATACTAGGTTTATAGATAGCTTTTGGGTAGCTACTAAATAGGCTTTAAGAGTAGTAAATCTAAGTAGAAGCTTAGATAGTTCTAATTAAATATAGCTTATAATTTTATTCCCTTCCGCAGCTAGGAGGTCTCTAGGTATAAGCTAAGTTACCGTTACTAATTAAAACTAGCTTATGTCTCTCTTTATATTTATTTACTACTTTAATCTCTATTATAGCTCCTACTAGCTCTTAAGTAGGCTCTATATACTATTTCCATTTAATCTATACCTTATACTACTATTTCCGCCTAGTTACTCTCTACTATACCATATAAACCTATAGGAAATATAGTAAAAGTTATTACTTTTACTCATATATCTTTAACCCACTATAACTCTATGAGTTTTAGGGCTATTTAAATAGATTTTATGTTTGAATTTTCCTCTCAGATACGCTTCCAATGATATATATCTTTATACTATTTAGATAGGGGTAGAGATATTCTAAATATAAACTTGAAAGAAGAAAAGGTTTAGATATTGTGCGTGCAAAATTCCACAGGATTTAAGGATTATGATCCTATAGAATCCATACTCAGTAAGCGCCTACACTCAGTAAGCGCGTACGCGTCATAAAGTACGTACTAGTTACGCTTTAAAGTACGTACTACTGCAAATTCTTGCGAAAACTGCAGTTTATATATATTGACCTTTTCCCCGCCTTCTAGCGCTTTAGATTTTGGAGATACACATACAAAATATATATCTTTCGATATCTATATTTCTGTCTATTTGAATATCAAGTTAGGTTCTAGGATTTAAGTGGTTTAACTACCTACTTTCCCTTTTGAATATCCTTATACCTATTGTACCTCTTTGTTCTACTTCTTATTTTATAAGAAGGCATCTCCTGTGCTAACAAAACCTTCTCAATATACTACTTAAAAGTACTATTATTAGTAATGACTAGTAGTAGCTAAGGCGTAATCTAGAACTAGGTAGGTAGGGGGTCTTCTAGTGCTATATAGAGAAGGTTAATATAGAACTTAGAGTAAATATTTCTTAGGATATTTAGTTTTATAATATAGAATCTTAATATACTTATAACTATATACTTATAGTATAGATATAAGAGCTTCTTACTAAGCTTGGGGCTCTTGTATTAATCATTAATAAATAAACCTTATTACTTACTTAATACCTCTTTATTAGGAACTTATACCTATTTATATTTTTCTTATTCTACTACTAAGCTACTACTATACTACTTTTAAATAAAATTTGCTACATTCTTTAGCTTACTTGTTGAAAAAATAGCTACTATTTATAATAATAGGTATAGTAGGTTTATTTTCTATAATTAGTATAGGGTTAATATAGTATCCTTACTCTAAGAAGAATAGGGAGAGTTTAATTATATTACTCACCCTATTCTTAAATACTAGCTAAGTAGTAAGGAGAATTCTTCTCTAATTATCCTATACCTATATAATATATATATATCTATAAGATACCTTAGATCTCCTAGTTCTATCTCTCTATTTAACTATTAGTTTCTAAGTAGTATACTATACTTAACAACTAGGTCATTCTAGTAAGGTAATAGAACGTATCTTAGAAGCAGCTTATTTAATTAGATTCTTAGTTATTGATAATATTATATAGGAACTTATAGAAGTAGAAGTAGTAATTCAGCAACTATTTAATATAAACCTCAACCTCTATAGTATCTATCTTCTTAAGCACTATTAACTTATTAAGCTAGTCTAGTATTACTTATAAAGAATAACTACTATTATTTTTCATAGGTAGTAAGTTTATAGTAAAGTTTACGGAGAGATTAGAGTATAATTAGTTAGGTATTTATAGATGCTTAAAAAACGTTTCCTTTACTTATCTCCAGATATATATCTCTCTATTTATATTATATTTCTATATAAATCTATATATACTTTATAACTAATTTAGCTAATAGGACTAGTAACCTATTATCTTAAGTATATTATAATAGCTTAAGTAAGTAGTTATATTTAAATTATAGCTTTAGTTAATAATCTCTATATAGACTTCTACTAAAGTGTTATTATTATTCTCCCTACTAGGTACCTATAGCCTCCCCTAGAATATTAGCTTCCTATATATTACGGGCTACGCCCGGTTGGAACCATCTGGGCTTCTGCCCAGATTCACCGCTCTTAGGGCCCACCCAGTAGCTACCCACAAACCTAGCGTAACCTTACTAAAGCGGAAAGTTCTCCCTTTTCTTCTTTAGCTTTAAATAAATAATATTACGCTACCTCTTATCGCATAGACTAAGGTCAAGCCCTTCGCACATTTAAAGCTCACTACTATAATAACGAGAGATAGGTTAAGCGCTACTACGCACTAGTTACTGAGATAACTAATAACCCGATAGCTAATAGCTAAAGCGAGCCGTCGCGCGCCAACTTAGTAATAGTATTAAACTACCTCTAGTAATAAGTATAGGAGCTATAGAGGAGCAACTAGTAATTAGCTATACTCCCCTAGATAACTACTACTAGTAAACTACTAGTAATACCTAGTATAATAACTCAGACGCTACTATTCTTACCCCTAAAGGTCTTAGGTTAGTAGAGAGAATATACCTCATAGGTATAATAAATAAGATATATTCTCATAATTAACTAAGCCTTTTACCCTATAGATATAGAGGCGTAGTATATTATTAACTTATACCTAGATACTAACTCCTAACTAGCAGTCTCTACCTTCTATAGAGTCAGTAGTAAGAGAGAAAAATATAACCCTAAGGGTTTTATAGCCTAATTTAACTAAACCTAGAAGGATTAGAACTTATAGCTTTAAGTAGTAGCCTAACTATAAACGCTCTAGTAGAGAGAGATAGAGTCCCTCTCAACCTTCTTACTAAGATTTAAGCAGACCCTAGCAGACGCGGGGGGTAGCAACTAGCCTACTTAGGTCCAGATATTCCTCCTAGAGGCTGCTATTACTTCTAGGCTAAAGGACTAGTTAATTACTATTAACCTACCTTCTAATTATAGTAGGTAGCTCTTAAAGGTTTAGAATATTACCTAGAAAGTTAAATGCTAGAAGGCTCTAAGCTACCTCTAAGCGCTCTACTAGAAGCTAGTAGCTAAGAATACTAATAGAGATACCTATATGACTAGAGCGATATATATCTTAAGGGTAAAAGAGAAATGCTGTCCCTAATGAGACTTAGAGTTATTCTCTAATAGCTACCTAATATATCCCCAGCAATAAAAAGATAAGGACGCCCGCTCTAAGGATATCTGCGCCTATTATACCTATAGGGTTAAGGGCTATGTTATGTAGCGCTGCCCTATGAGGAATAACTAGCTACTAAAAGTCGCAAAGGTTAGGGCCCTAAAGGTTAATTCTACTAGCTAGTGGGAAGAGAAGAACTACTAGGTAGGGATATACTCCTTTAAGGATAATAAGGAGTTGAGAAAAAGCTAACTCTAGAGCGAAATTAAGCCCCAGAGCCTACTAAGGAGGAGATTTAGGTTAGGAATAATATAAACTAGAGGCAGCTAGTAGATAGTAGACCTACTATTATATAAGTTAGAGTTAATAAAGAATACCTAGCTTATACCCTAGTTAATACTAGTAGTAATAACTATATAATAATTAGCTAGTCCCTAACCTGATAACTAGTAACCTATAAGGAGATATACCCTTAGTAGTTTATTACTAAGTAATACCCTAGGCATAGTAGCTTTTAATTCAGAGACTAGTAGCTATATCTAGTATATATTTATATATATAGTAGAAGGCCTAGACCTAGAAATCCTATTAGAGCAGCTAGAAATAGAGCAGAATGAGGTTATATATAATACTATAGCCTATTAGGTGCACTATAGCTAGGGCTATATTAAGCTATACGTAAACAAGTAGGAAGAATTACTTCTTATAATAGAGATAAGAGCTATGAGAGTCCTGGATATAGCGCTATTGTCCTAAATTTATCAATAATTAGTAAGGAGGCGGAAAAGTACTAGAGAGGCGCTATAGAGGTATAAATTCAAGTAGTTAGCCTAGTAGATATTAAGAAGGCTCTTGAACCAAAAGCTAAAAGAGAATTAATAATATAGGGTACTAGCCTGGATCCTAGAGGAGTTCCCCAGCTTATTTAACTCTAATAAGGCTTAACTACTTCCCCCTAGCTAGCCTGGGGCAAACTACTAAATTAACCTCATCCCTACCCCAGATAAGAGGGAACTGCTACTTCCCTAGGGACCCCCTTATAGCATATCGCAGGAGGAGCTACTATTACTTAAGAGCACCTTATAGAACCTTTTAGATAAGGGGTTTGTTTAAGCTAATAGCTTACTAGCTAGAGCCCTAGTACTATTTACAAGGAAGCTAAGTAGAGGTATTTACTTCTATATTAACTGTAGAGCACTAAATACTATTATTAAGAAGAACTAATACTCCCTACTATTAATCTCTAAGATATTATACTAAATTAGTATAGTAAAGCAGTATATAAAATTAGATATAGTACCTACCTTCTACAAGCTATAAGTTATAGAGGGGCATTGTGAAGGGCGGGCCCTACACAGGGGCGTAGTGCTGCAGCCAATAGCATCTCAGCCTTCAGTACGTGCGTGCGCAGAAGTACTACCAATTCGGCCATAACAGCGCCAACGTGTCGGACTTTGCGCGTCAATTGGGTGAAAATCGGGGTGTGTATTTTTTCAGTTCTGAGGTACAAAGGTCTCCACCAAAATCTCTGCTAGATACAGGTACCCACAATCCAGCTATCAGTCGGGACGGATTTCAGGTCAAATCGGCATACACCCAGTTCAACACGCCCCCTCAGGTTGGTGCCCAAAGGGTCCAAACTAGACAAACTGGCCAAAATGGCCCAAATGGCCCAAATAGCCAAAATAGCCACTTTTATAAATCTCAAATCCCCCACTTATAGGCCCTTTTATATATAGCCTATTTAAGGGTATATCTATCGCTTCAAATCGCTCCCATCATGCTCATTAAAACCTCCCAGTAGGTAGGAAAGAGTAACGCTATTTATAGAGCCATTTTAGCCTATTCAGCCTCTAATTCAGTACGCCTATTATCCGCAAGAAGGTCGCTCTTATCCGCGAGGTTAAGTTAGCTAACGAAGGTAGCGAAGGAAGCAGCTAGTAGGGCCTTCATCATCCCATCTGCTATCATTTTAGCTAATCGGGTATAAATAACCTCTATATAGTTATCCTAAATCTCTTATCGTAGCTAATAGTTATGGATATTGACGTGGCGTAACTTAGTTTATAGTTAGATGATCTCTTAGGTTACTAGCTATATCGTTTAGGTATTATCGCATTAGATAACTACCTTGAGGCTATTGTGAGGCTAATCGACTATATAGGAAGGTTCTCCTCTAGGAGGGAGGCTTACCCATAAGGCGGTTATTAGCTAACTTATAAATAGTCCTTTTTTTGCAGCCTATAATAGGGCCAAAAGCTCTGCTTCTATAGTAGAAATTATAACTATCTATTATTTATTAGCTCTCTAAGCAATCATCCCTCCGAATAGCTTTATTGCAAAGGCTTAAGAACTCTTTCGATCTATTAAATTATTAGCAAAACTAGCATCTGAAGCTACCTCTAACACATTAGTATCCTTTACTCTATACTTAAGATAGAGCCCTTTTATCTTTAGTAGGTATTATATAGCCTAATTAGCAGCTTAGTAGTATTTTAGGCTAGGGTTTTAGTTAAATCTCACAAGACGACTAACTATAAAAGCGATATTAGGTCTAGTTATAATAGCAGCATATAGTAGTAATCCAACCTTTTGTTAATATAGCTAAATCTCTTGAGGCGTCGCTTACCCTTTATATAGTAATAGCTCTTTAGCAGCTATTAGGGTATTATATCGTGAGTTGGCATTAATGTAGTTATTTAGCAGTTTTATTAACTTATTAATAAATACCGACTGCAATAGCTATAGCCTCTTATTCAGATGATCTCAAAGGACTTTAATCCCTAGGAACTAATATAGGTCTTAATTACCCTTAAGATAGTATTATTTCTATAGTTATTTAATTAGTGAGGTAGTATGACTGTAATCTCCAGGGGGATACGCTATAACGCAGTCATCAACATAAAAGAAGAACAAGACCTTACTATAGCGCCAACAGCAGTTTTCACTAGGTTTTTGCTTAAAATTGAGGGCATTTAGACCCTTTTCAAGGTATTACTGCTATAAAAGAGGGGATCTACAAAGCCTATATAGGGCCTTCAGCAGCTTAAGCACTCTTCCAGACTCTTAATACCCTAGTAGTATCTCTATATAGACTTCTTTATTAAGGTTAGTATATATGAAGGCATAAATAGTATTATATTAGATTAGATCTATATTAAATTAGTTAGTAATAGCGACGAGGGTCCTAAACGATATCCCAGCTAATATAGTAGCATAAGTATTATAAAGGTCGTGAGGCTATTAATTACCTCTTACCACAAATCTCGCCTTAACTTTTAGAAGCTTGCTATACTTATTTAGCTTATAGATATATACCTAGTAGCATCCAAGGACCTTATAACCCTTTGCAGTCTTTTGCAATACTATTAAGTAAGATTGGGATATTTAGTAGCTCTAGAGATAACTCTCTTTAGCCTAAATAAACTCAGCCCCTATAGGGTGATTTTATAGTTTAATATATAATGAGGGCAACTTTAGCAATAACTTCCAGTAGGTATTTTACTACTTTAGATTTATCCCTAAAGTCGTCACTTCTGGGGCTAGGAATAGTAGCCTTATTATGATATCCCAGGCAAGGTTTTATAACCTACTCATCAAAGGGTCAACAGGTTAATCAGATCACACTAAAAACCTTTAACTATTATTAGTTTTATATATATAAGGCATGTAGTATATATTAGGTTCGCTTATATAAGGTAAGTGAAATTTTTTAGTAGTATAGCTTAGGAAGACTGCCTTATATAAAGTCCTCGTGATAACTCTAACTTTCAAATAGAAGTCTAAACTTAAGTTAGTATTATTAGAAACTACTAAGATACGCCCCCTCATATAAGGTTGGTATAAATGCTTTCCTTAAGTACTTAGAAGAACGTTAATTTGGGGGACTATGGGGGAGTTAGTAGTAGAGCAAATTTTACTTAAGAATAGCTATAAACTAGCTCTAGTGCTAATACGTTACTATTTATTTAGTTATTTGTATCTTCTACACGTTGTAGGTTGTTATTTAGGTCTATAATAGCTTCAGAGTCGCTCTAAATAGCAGTTCTCAGGTTGAGGAGCGTAGTATAGTGATTTTGGATTTCCTCTAGGGTTATATCTTTAAAGTTATCATAGCGGGTATCCATTTAGCCGTCAAAAATAGCCTCTTTATTAAAAAGGATATCTCAAGTAGTAATAACCTCTCCTTTTAGAGGGTTCTAAATCCTATAGCTATTTGAGGTAGTATAACTAATAAGGTAGCTGATCCAGGCTTTTGCAGCTAGTTGCTAGCGTTAATTTCAATAAAGTTAGGCATCTAAAGTTATTATAAAAGACTTACTACTATATGCCTGAAGATAAGTTAGGTTAGGTACTATAAAACCCTCTTTTAATGTTTTATGAAATATCTCATAAGGCGTCTTCTAGCCTTTTTGCTATTTTCGTGGCGTCCAGTTATATAGGCAGGTAGCTGCTTTTATGATTTCAGGCTATAGCACCATAGGTAGCAAGGCTGAGAGTCGTAGGGAGCGGGACTTTTGCTTAATAACAGCAGCAATCCTTTCAGCACCTCTATTTTAGGCTTATATATTTGGAGCAGATGGCTCTATTTAAATACCCTTGCTTTCAAGCCTTGCTATAACTCTTAGGTATTGAAGTATCTTATTGTTAGCCTCAATAACCTAGACCTTAGTCTTATACTATATGTTAATTATTAATATAACTTTATCTACTTCTTATATGAGGGATTTGCTTGTTTAGTTAGGTAGATAGAAGTCCCAGGCGAAGCCTAAGGCTCTATCCGCTATAATAGCTGCTAATATATACCCTCCATATCCCTTATCATAGTTGTAGAAGTTGATAGTAATCCTTTTGCTAGGTTTTAATGATATCACTAACTCTCTTGGGGCTTAGCAGACCTATCTTATTATCTTCGCTATAGCGTAAGAGTCGCACTTAATAGTCTTAATAAGCTTATTGTCGTTATTAATATAAACACCTCTTATAGCCTTAGGTAGCTATTGTAGGGGTTCTAGGCCGCAATAGCTAATATGTTAATGCTATAATAGCATTAAACCTCAAAGAGGTCTGCAAATAGTCGAAGAATCATACTTTTAGCGAAGAGGACGTTCACATATCTTATCTGGAGGGGTGGTGGATTTATAGCTATTAATTATAGCTATCACCACAAACCCCATAGGGATGATAATTGCCTCCTTATGTAGATGATACTCGAGTAGATGCTATTAGTTAATATTGAATATCTCCGCTATATAGGTGTAATCTCTTTGTTGGAGGCAGTTTTGATCAGGGTCGCCAGGTTTTATATCCCACTATATACCCTTCTTTTAAAGCAGTTGCATAGATATGAGGCTAGGAGTAAGATTTTTGTAATATGCCATATTATTAAGTCGAAGGGTTGTTAGTAGCCCTCTAGGGCCTTGAAGGTGAAGGTCTATAAACCCCCAGCTATCAATAGCAGCCCTTAAGGTCCTAGCGATAATGAAATTGTCGTGAGAGGCTAATTAAAGGTTAATAAATTGTGAGAGGTTATTGAATATGTATATTGTTGCTCTAGTATTAAGTAGGACTGAGGAAGAGAGGGAGTATTAAACTTTATTAATTGCTATAATAGTCCCCCTATATCTGCTATTATACCTACTATATAGTTATTAACTTAATTAATAAGTCTTTACCTTTTTAAATTCCTCTACTAAATCACTACTAGGCTAGATCCTCTTAATAATATAGTTAATAAGGTTTTTATTAAGGCTAAACTATTTGGGCTGGTCTTCCGGAAAGGTAATGTAGTAGCGCTAGAGAGTATATCCCTTATAGTAGTAGAGAGCATACTACCTATTGTTACTGCGGTCGTTTTAGTGAGGCTTCTTGTTATATAAGTCTTGTTGGCTGCTAGCCTTATGCTTATAACCTCCTCCTCTTCGCTAATACTTAGGGTTATTATCTTCAGAGTTGTTATTATTAATATCTACTATAGTAGGCCTAAATATGCCCCTTCTAGGCTTGCTCCTAAAAGCGGTATCCGCAAGCTGCTAGATAGCTTTATGGGTAGCTAGGAGAATATTACTAGCCTCAAGCTTATCTTTATTAGCTTTCACGCCCACGAGGGCTTAATAACCTCTAATCTAAGTAGCTAAAAGAGAGTTACTTAAGACCCTATAGTAGTTATCAAACTATAAGCTTAATTGCTCTATTTGAGGGACTTTTGCTGCTTAGCCTTTAAAGATAGCTATATCCTATCGCTTAACCCAAAGGGTAATCTCTTCTCGTGTAGTAATAGTTTGATTTTTCCTATTTAAAAGGATATCTTTATATTTATATACTGCAGCCTTTTTTTAATTGATAACTAAGCTACTAACTCGGGCCTGGAGCTTTAATACCTAAGTAGCGATATTTTCTTTTACTAAGTAGTAAGTCTCGAGGTATTAGCGATAGATAGTATTAGATATCTAGTTCTATATTGTGGCGACGTTTCTAACGTGCTTGGAGTATACCTTCTTCTCCTCCGCATATTAGGTTATTATAGTATTATAGAACTTTATCTCCTTTTCTTTAAAGTTGTAAATAGTATCCTCTTTATTAGTAGGGGTTGCTAAGTTAGTATGAGTACTTAGGTAAGCCCTAATAATAAGCCTTGTATCTAGAAGGTTGGGTTTTGTGATGGCATCACTAAGCAATAGCTTATTGGTCTTACTTAGATTAATATAGTGCTATAATTTGACTCTAGAGGCGTGAGCCTCTAGCTAATTAATCCATAATATCTAATCCTTTAGACTATTCAGCCAGATCTTCGTGATAGCCTCATCAGCAGAGGGCTTAGACATATTGGGAGGCATTATAGGCCTTCAGAGGGTAGCAAATATATAGTTAAAAATAGTTTAGGTGCAATTTAACGCGTTCCGGTCGCAATAGCTTCAAAATCAAATAACGATATGTATGAGACTCTTAATTGTCGGACTTTGCGCGTCAATTGGGTGAAAATCGGGGTATGTATTTTTTCAGTTCTGAGGTACAAAGGTCTCCACCAAAATCTCTGCTAGATTCAGGTACCCACAATCCAGCTATCGGTCGGGACGGATTTCGGGTCAAATCGGCATACACCCAGTTCAACACAACGGTACGTAACAACAAGTCATTCACTTGTTGCTTGGCTGCACTTAAGTACGAGATATGTCCGCCCACTAATGCGACCGTGGCGTAGCCCGTAGCAATGAGGCACAGCCCATAATAGGCACCAGGAGAGAATAGCGTTCTATACCTAGTATAGCTTATATAAGTAGATCGTATGCCCCTTTAGCCTAACTAGCGCCCCCGCCAGCTTTTAATAATATATTAATAGCATACTATAAGACTTCCTAAATAACTTTATTACTACATATATAAATAATATACTAATTTACTTTGATTAAATAAAGCAGAACTATAAGAAGAAGGTCTAAGAGGTCCTCTAGAGGCTAGTAGCAGCTAGACTTAACCTCAATCACGCAAAGTATAAGTTCTCTATTAAGGAGATTGAATATATAGGGTTTATTATAATAGTAGAGAAGAGCTTCTCGTATAATCCCAAGAAGCTCTAGGCAATCGCTAAGTAGCTACCTCTTACTTCACCTAGAGGGGTCTAAAGCTTTTTAGGGTTTACTAACTACTATAGTATATTTATACCTAGTTATAGGGAGATTATTAAGCTACTAATATAACTCACTAAGAAGAATATAGTATTCTACTAGAAAAGGAACTAAAATAAGGTATTTAAGAAGCTTAAGGGGCTATTTAGCACCTTACTAGTCCTCCGCTAGTTTAACCTAGAGACCAAGATAATAATTCAGACTAACTGCTCTAGGTTTACTCTTAGAGGAGTACTCTCCTAAGCTAACCTAGAGAGCACCTAGCGCCCTATAGTATTTCACTTAAAAAGGCTAGTACTAATAGAGTATAACTACTTGATTTAATTAAGAAGCTACTAGTAGTATTATTCTATCTCTATATATAGAGAGTAAAGCTATATAGTATCCCTACTTTTAAATTACTAATAAACCACTAGGGAATTAAATACTCTATAAAGAAGTAATATCTTATGGAATGCTAGAGTAAATAAGTAGAGATGTTATTCTAATATAACGTTTATATCAAATACTACTCTAGTAGAGAAGTAGCAACCCCAGATGCCCTCTGTTAGCAGGAGAAGAATACACCCCAAGAGTAGAATAATAAGAGGAAGTAGAGAAGGATTCTATAGCTAATACCTAACCACACGTAACCCTGAGGAGACCCTACTACTAGCCCCCTAGTGAGGAGGAACTAGGCACTAGCAAGCTACCTAGATATCCCAGACGCTATTGTCTTTACTAGAGACCTAGAGCTATAAGCACTCTAGCGGGAAATAGCAAAGAATAACGCTACCTATAGAGCAGCCTATTATATAGTTACTTAATAGCTATATAGCTTCCCACTAGAGGTTAGATCAAAGGTATAGCTTAATAAATATAATATTAATAACCTTAGGAAGCTAACGTTCTGGGGAGGGCTATAGGTACTAGAGCCGGGCAGCAGACATATTAGCTAATGTTGTTTTCTTTGAGCTTTCTTCTTTCCTTAGTCAGCACTCCGATCAAGAACCTTATATATATTGAGGTCTTATTAGGACAGTTAGGAGATAGAGGGCATGCTCGCACACATACACCAGAATAATACCTACAGACAACGTTTCTATTCTTATCTTACTACTTTCCTTTATTCCTTTCTAATTAGACGGCTAGCTACCTAAAGCTCGTTCCTAGGGTGTTATATCACTTCAATAAGGTATATTATCTAATTCCGCGATATCCCAGGGAGATCTCACTACCTAGGGGCCTCTAATTAGAAGTCCCTTAGCTCTGCATGAGTTTCCCTCACTCTGAGAACTATTTGGCAGTAAGTCGCCCCTTGCTGGCGTAGTACTAAGGGCGCACGACTCTATTTAGGGGTTGTTTTGTGTTGGTTTTAGTAGCCGTTCTTAGCTGCCTGCTCACACGTATCCTCTGCGTCGTTCCAGTACTAAGCGGGGAGCATAATAATAACCGCTTAGGAGCGCTCTGCACTAAGATTATCTGGTAGAGCTATAACTTAAGTATAACTACCTACTTAAGTTATAATAGCACGCTAAAGATAGTAAGCTAATAGTTCTACTAGCTAGATTAATTCCAAACTATATAAAGATTTCTATAAAACTGTAATATATATAGAGGAATATATATCTAGAGGCAAGTAAAGAAAGGGTTCCTTAAGCCCTACTAGTACCTAACTAGCTACACTCTATCCTCTTTATATATTTCATTATAGACCTACTACCTATAGAAAATAATAGTAGTTACTACTTTTAAGTAATAGTTGTTAGCATAGGAAATGTCTTCTTATGAAATAAGAAGTAAAAAAAAGAAATAGAATAGGTACAAGGATATTCAGAAGGAAAAGTAGGTAGTTCAACTATATAAATCCTAAAGAACAACTTGATATTCAGATAGAGAAAAAAATGTAAATATAAATAAGTGTATATTTTGTATGTTGATACTTATATCTAAAAGGCTAAAAAGCTGGGGGAAAAGGTAGGCATATATATCTAGCCTTTTCTACAGGACTTCGCATTCGCAACATGCTTCGCATTCGCTTTCAGCGTTTAAGATACGCTTAGCTACGCTAGCTCACGCTAGGGCGCGCTAGGGCGTATGCGCTTAAGCAGTCTAAGCGTAAGTTTTGCGCTTAAGCAGCCTAAGTGTGCATAATGCACCTATGCGCAGTTTTACGCCACGGTCTTATGCATCTAAGCGTAGGTTTACGCTAATGCATCTATGCGTAGTTTTAAGCTACTGAATAGGTGCATGCACTAATGCGATATATCTTTTCCATAGTTTCAAGCTGCTGCATAGCTGCATGCGCTAATGCGATGCAACTTTGATTTCAAGCTACTGCAAAGCTGTATATGCTAATGCGTAATAAAACCTTAAATATAATACCTATTAAAGTATATTATTTCTAGGTTATATTTAGATTGGTTCTACCCTATCTATATAGGGGTAAGCTATATACTATTTAATGCGGAATCAAATGGAGAATTCAAATATATACTTTATACTATTATATCTCATATAGTTATAGAGATATCCTACTTCAAAGGTTTAGGAGTAAAAGATAATACTTTTACTTTGTATCCTATAATAGTAAACTAGCTTAGTAAGTCTATAGTACTTAAAGAGATAGAGTATATAGAGGCAGAAGCTCATACTAAATGATTCCTAACCTATTACTCCTACTTCTGTAAGTTCTTATATAGTATTATTAGTAACTAGGAACCTAACTGAATGAGCTACTTCTAAGCTAAGTTCTACTGCTTTATAGGAAGAACCTAGCTACTAAGTATAGCATACTCCTTATAAGCTAATAATCGAATAGAGAAATAGAACTAGAAGATCTAAGCTATTTTATAGGTATATATAATATAGGCCTAGAATAACTGGAGAGGATTACTCCCCGCTACCTAACTAGCGCTTAGAAATAGAGTTAGTAGCATAACTAGACTCTCTCTATTCTTCATAGAGTACAGATACTACGCTAACCACATACTAGGTATAGAAGAGGAACCTAATATACCTATTACGAAGCAAATAGTAGCTACTCTCCTAGTAAGCAGGCTTAGGGACGCAATAGGTTTTATCTAAGCTAGTATAATAGCAGCCTAGCAATAGAGTAAGGAAAACGTGAATATCCGTAGGTCCCCTATAGACGGGTACTAAATAAGTAATAAGGTCTAGTTATTAATAGCAAACTATAAGAGCCCCAGGCCTAGCAAGAAACTCTTATAGCTATACTATAAGTATATAGTTATAAGTATACTAAGCTCCTATATATATGTACCTGAGGTTCCATATTAACTTTCTCCAGAGGGTACTAGAGGACCCCCTGCCTGCCTGGTTAAGGGTAGATTTATAGCCGCTCCTAATTGTTGTGGATAACGGCAAATTCGAATAGCGCGTAGAGGAGATCTATGCGGTATAATAGAGGGCTATAGGGAGAGGGCAGCAGCGCGAGGCACTAGTTAAGTAGGAAGGATATATAGAGCCCACCTAGGAGCCAGCGGAGGCTATTATAGAGACTAAAGCGGCAAATAAGTATAAAGAGAGATATAGGCTAATTATAGCTAATAATAGCAATCCAGCCTACGCCTAGAGAGCCCCCAGCCGGGGGAGGGAATAATATTACAAGCTACGCCCATTAGAACTATCTGGGCTTCTGCCCAGATTCACCACTCTTAGGGCCCACTCAGTAGCCACCCACAAACCTAGAGTAACCTTACTAAAGCGGAAGCTCTCTCTTTTCCCCTTTAGCTTCAAATAAATAGTATTACGCCAACTCTTATCGCATAGACTCAGGTTAAGCCCTTCGCACTATAGTTTATAATACTATCTTTATTAAGCTAGACCTTTACTCTAATATCTAATAAGAAGCTATATAGGTATTATATAACTATACTATAAGTAGCTCTATATATAGTATTCCTTTTTACTATATCTTATTATAGTACCTATAGCTTTGAGCTTTATTAAAGACTTTAATATCCAGATTACCTAAGTAGTCTACTTAGTTTCTCGTTATAAGGGGGCTATTAGTAGAGTCTCTACAGAGGCAAGTATAGTTAAGTATTAGCTATAGAACTCTATCTTATTTCTACTTATTATGTTACCTCTAGGGAGTATCTTAATCCCGCTATAGAAGAGTATTAGAGGCTACTACTTCTTTATTAGAGTTGTATTTAATATAGAAGTTATGTTAAAATAAGTTGTCTACTTACCTATTCTAGCGCTCTATAAGATACTACTTCTTAATAAAGAATTTAAGCCCCTACTAATTAGTTAAGGTCTTATAAATAGGGATATTATATAGCTTAGCTCTCAATATATTAAGGTAAAATAGAATTATTAGACGCACTCTATTATAGATGGAGTAGTTATACTCTATTAGTAATAGCCTCTTACTACTAGGCGCTAGATACTATCTAGGTTAATTCAGGAGAGTACTCCTCTAAAGACTAATCTCTAAGTAATTAGTCTTAATAAAGGTTTTATTCTCTAGATTAAATCAGTAGAGAACTAGCTGAATATAGAACAGCATCTTAAGCTTTTTAATTACTTAGTCCTAACCCATCCCCTAGTAGAACTCTATATTCTTTTTAATAAGCTATATTAATGACTTAATAATGTACTTATCTCTAGATAAAAGTATTTTATAATAATTAAGAAACTCTATAAAGCGTTAGATCTCTATAAGTAAAGTAGGAAATAACTACTTAGGGTTTACCTAGAGCTAGTTAGAATTATAAGAGAGACCTTTTTCTACTATTACAATAAAGTCTATATATTTATATTTCTTAATTAAGAACTTATACTTAGTAGAATTAAGGTTAATCCCAGCTACTACTAGCCTCTTGTCGCGATGCGGCACCACAGCACTAGCAGCCCTGCGTGGCTGTGGTGGCGTGCAGTGTGGCTATACGCTTATGTAAGCCACTCTACTGCCTATTTCACTGCGCCTCGCGCGCAACTATCTCTAAATAAGATAGTTGCCTTCTATAACTCGCCCTTACCCCTACCTGCAGGCTCGTGATAGTTATAAGCCTAGCTCCTCTACTTATAAATACCCCTTTTAACTTCTCTAAGCCTAGGGAAGGGTGAGAAGCTTTTCTCCTAAAAAACCTTTTAACCTCTCTTAACTAATTCTCTATATCTCTATATCTTTATTTAATAACCTTTCTAAACCTCCCGCTATTTTATAAACCCTATAATACTCTCTCTATATCTACTTTCTCTATAGAGGCGAAGCTCTAAAGCCCGGCCGACTGGCCTCGCTAGTATCTAAACCTATGTACCTCCGCGCAGTCTGAAGGCATCTAGAAGTTTATTAATCCTAATAGACTAGACTCTAGCAAGCCCTCAGACGCTCTTAAGCCTACTCTAACTATTTAGGAGTTTATTACTAAGCGTGAGGCGTACCTTTAGGCTTAGTACTAAGTGGACCTCACTAAGTATAAAGCATTTAATAAAGCTTCTACTACCTCTACTATAGAAGGAAGCTCTTAGATAATTCTAATTATAGAGAGAGATAATAATATTAAGCTCTCTCCCTCTTAATAACTTTAGGAGAGCTCTTAAAAGGCCCCCCTTATTACTACTCTAGGAGATAGGGCGCTTATAAGGCTAATTCTATTAGGCCCTATAATATAGGCTAATATCTGAGAGGAGTAGAGTGATGCTCTTAAATTCTATTCTACTAATAGTATAATCCTCGCCTCACAGGTTATATTATATTAAGCCCTTTAGGGGGTTATTTCCTAAATAATTAACTTAATCTATCTTGAGAGCGTGGGAATTAAGCTAAATACCTTAGATAAGTTTGAGCTCAACCTTTAGAACCTTATTTACTATTTTAAGTAGTACTTAAGCCGCTCTAATAAGGGTATTAAGGAATAGGCATACTATAATTATAAGGAGATTTTAAAGCGTGCTAAGTATATAATAAGGCTATCTAAGTAGTTTAAGGAGTAGTACTATCTCTATAGTCTTACTAAGAGTTAGTAAATTCCTAAGGCGTAGGGGAGTTATAGTAAGCGCCTATTCCTTAAAGCTATCTGCTACTATATTGCTCCTACTTAGGCCTGATATTAGCTAGACCTTATTATATAAATAGATAAGATTAGTATACTAAGTCTTACGCTTAAGTAGCTTAGTATTATCCTCTCTACTAAAATCTATAGCAAACTAGCTAATACCCTAAGCTATAGTAGGAGCTATAGTAAGGCTCTGGGCGTATATGCGACTCTTGCGGGCTGCTCTAATAATTAGGACCTACCTAAGTCTACTCCTATTACTGCCTCCTCCTTCTTTATAGGCTTGCTAAGCAAGATACCTACTTATTCTTATGGGCGCTACTACTACTAGTCTCTATACTATTACTTATATATCTAGTAAGCCTTCACAAACACTCTAATAGAATAGGCTGAGGACTATAAGATAGCTAAGAATAAGGCTTAGTGTATATAGGAGATAGCGATGTCTCCTTAGTGGGCTTACCTCTATACTAGTCTCTAGAAGGTGGGGTGGATTATAAAGGAGTCTCAAAGGACTAGATAGCTCCCCTCTAACTGAGGTGAGCGCAGCAGTTGAGCTAAGCGCAGCGAACGTAGCAGCTCTAACTCCAGAGGCTATTAGCTACCTAGTAATATCTCCTGCTACGTTATTAATTGCAGCCTGTTGCTAGATAAGGGCGAAATAGCAGAAACCTATTTAGCTATATTTATCTTCTTTAAAGGCCCCTATATCTTCTCTTAGAGTATTATCTTTAATAACTATAGTACTCTTTATATTATTAATAATAAGAGGAAGCTAATAGCTAGGTCCTTTATTTGCTCTTATAATAATAAGGCAATTGAGGTTAGTAGTATAAGTATGCTTATTCTTAGTAGAGGCACTTAGTATATTCCAGATGCTATTAAGAACACTACTATAAGCTAGAAGAGCGCCCTAATATTAAATAATATTACTATTATTAAGAATATATATACTAATGTTATCTCTGAGGCGCTCCTCTATAAAGCTAGTATTTAGTATAGTAGCTATAACTATACTTTATAGTATGGGAAGCCTAGTAAATCTACTTATATTAAGTAGCTTATTTATAAGAGTAACTTAGTATTCTTCTAATATAACTCTATTTCTGCTTACTCGCCTTATCCTAAGATCCCTATAAGCTCCGCTAGTATTATAGCTCTATCTAATAACAAGAGGCCTGCGCGGCTATTATATAACTGCGTAGCTAAAAGAACTAATGACGCTTATATTTAGTATCTTCACTCTAGATACCTAAGTTAGGCTGCTCTCAAGCGCCTAGTCTATAACGTTAGGGGGGTGTAAATTAAGGCCCCCTTATATATCTAATATAAATACTACGCTTGAGTATATGCTACTTAGGTTATCTTATATAGTCTATTAGAAAGTAAAGCCCCCTGGCCCTACTATAGAATAGTATAGGATCTTTTTAACTACTAGAAGCTTAGGGACTATACGCCTAGATGCTCCTAATTAAGGATAAGTATAGCGGAAGGCTCTTTAGGATCCCTTTAGTCTCTAAAGAGCATAATGAGGTATTTAGAGCACCCCTCACGTTTAAATATTAGGTGCGAAAACAAAGAGGCCTAAATATCTATAAAATTCGTTATAATATTAAGCGCGCTATGATTACTATCCTGGGCTTCACGCGCTATAAATAATAGATAGCAGAATAAGGCATTGATATAGAACTCCCACTAGTAAATATAAAGGATCCTATAGAAGGAGCCTAGTATATAAGTAGCGAGGTTATTCCAAAAGCCCTAGCTATATTAAAAGGAGCTTACCTACTAATCTACCTCATATTGGAGGCCTAGAGAGTATTTATGTTTATATATAATATTAGCCCGCGCGCTATAAATAACTAGTAAAGCCCTATTTGAAAGGAACTTAAGTAGTTTTAATAATACTTCTAATAGTAGTAGCTAGACCTCACGCTTTTAATGCACTAGGACCTTTACTTATATTAGGGAGGGCTCTACGCCTATAGCTGCAGAGCTTCCCTACTAGAGGGAGTATAAGAGAGAGGCATTAGGAGACGCTATTATAAGGTTAACTCCAGGGCCTATCTTGGATACCTTATAGGATATATGCCTGAAATATATAACCTCTATAGGATCTAGGTTCCTGCGCTTAACTAGGTTATTATTACGCGCAATATATGCTTTAATAAGATAAAGTTCTACTCTCTAGATAATAAGGTAGACGCCCTAGACGTCTGGAGTGCTTAGGAAATTATTAATAAGGTTAAAATACCTGTTAAATTAGCTAATATAGTCCTTAAGACCTTAGGGGTGCTTAATAAAGCGACTAGTAACCTTATAATAAATAATACCCCTAGAGAGCTATTTGGGCCCTCTATGCTAGCTGCTTCCCTTCTAGAAGCGCCTCGCACTACTGCTATAAAGCTATAAGGCCTACTAGCTAATATATAGAGAGGGTTACTAATACCTAAATAATCTCCTGAACCTAATAGCATACTAGGAATAGGATCAGGTATTAGGATAATTATATCTCCCCCCCCTATAGCTATAACTATGCTCAAAGCGGCCTAGCTACCTGTTTTAAATGCTTGGGAACTAGCTACCTAAGCGCCTAGCGAGCATAGCTTAATAAATACTAGAAGAGCTTCTCCCTTAATAGCTGAAATAATACTTACCTGTTGTCTATACTAATGATAAGACTATAGGCCCCCTACCTAATAGAGCACTTAAGAGAGATATTTAAGAGCTTTTATAACTATATATCTAGAAGATAGCTTAAGCTTACTGGATAATAACTACTAGTAAGTCGTTTTTATAATCTTTCTGCTTAATTAATAGGAAGCTATTGCTGAAAGCACTCTTAGCTATAAGACTCTCTACTCCACGGTTTCTACGCGCCTCTAGAATGACTTAGAGATGCGCCCTAGCGCTAAGCAGAAGACTATATACTTTGCAGAGGACCTAATAAAGCCCCTAAATAACTACTTTGAGGTTAGTAAGCTTAAGAAGCTGCTATGAGGTATATTCTAAGCTGCTATAAAGAAGGAGATTACTAAACTCACTATAATAGGTACCTAGCGCATTATTAACTAGGCTGAGGTATATTTAACCCCTCTACCTTTAAAGTAGGTATACTCCTATAAATTCTATAGTAATCGCCTTAACTCCTGCAAAGCGTGTATCTATGTGAGAGGAGATATATAAGATACCTCCTCTCTTAGTTCTACCTATACTACTACGCTTATAGCGCGAAGCCTGCGCGTAGCAATAGCAATTGCAGCCTAGTTTAACTATGAAATCCTATAATATAACGTTATAAATGCCTTCTTAAATACAGATATTAACCTGAAGGGAGAGCTAGTTACTTGCTACCTCCTAGATAGCTTTAAATAATAAGGGAAGCTCGTCGAGCTTAATAAGGCCCTATATAGCCTTAAGGATATACCCCTCCTATAGTATAAGGAGTTTTCTTTAACCCTATATAAGCTTAGGCTCTCCC
>JAXCEF010000373.1:0-55117 GCA_037178605.1 Colletotrichum euphorbiae
AAATGAGGCCTTTTGAGCGTGGCAAAACAAATAAATCAAATAAATCCGATATGAGGCTGAAATAACTTGTTTTATGCGGGCGGTTGGGGCTTACTGCGGTTTCGGAAGGCGCGTTTGTAGCGGCAAATTGGCGTAGCTGCCGCGATTTCGACGTGGTTGCCGAAATAGCGGGCGGGTAGCAACGTTGAAAGTCTCTCTTTTGCGGGCTTGGGGCTTACCGCTTGTTGTTGTATCTGGAGGGTTTGAAGTGGTTGATTTGGTGGCGAAGAGGAGGGTGAAGTAGAGGGTGAAGAAGGGAGGTTTTTGAGGTGGGTAGTGGAGGTGGTGAAGGTGGGAAGGTTGGCGAAGTGGTGGGTGACGCCAAAAGAGGTCGAAAGAGGTTGAAATACGCTAGAAAAGGTCGAAAACCGCCAAATCGACGCGGTAGGTCGAAAAAGATCGTGATATTTTGGCGTTTTGGCGTTTTGGCGGAGGAGTTGTTTGTGGAGGTTTTTTAATAGTTTTGAGGGTGCTAAAAAAGGCAAAAGAAGGTAACTACCTGAGGAGGGCAAAAGAGGGTTTTAAAAAGGATAACTTTACTAGCGCAATAAGGTTATTGCGAAGAGTTAAAGGTGCTAAATAGCGATACGGGATAGGCTGCAGCTATTATTAAAACGGTAGGGGATCTAAAACTTCGCCCACAGTTAATAATAACTTTAGAGATATTAAAAACAGAAGCGGAGGCTGAACTATCGGCTTCTAAACTGAATCTTTGTTAGTATGATATTTAATAATAGGATATGGGGGTGCTCTAAAGCTCCAAATAGCGCTCTATCTAATGAGGGTTAAATAGAGCGGAGGCTGAACCGTCAGCTACTTAAATAAATCTATGGATTTTCGCTATTCTTTCAATAGAGGGCCTAGTTGAATCAATTGATATAACGTCTCTTCAGTTATTTCGTTTTAACCTTATTAATCTGCGGTTATAGTAGTTGAGTGGTATAATAGTGAAGTTAACTACTAATTAGTGTTCGTCTCATAAAGACTAGTACTAGAAGGTAGGGGATAAAATAGAACTTGAAAATAGGGTGATATCAATGATGTCTAAGGAAAGAAGGTATCTAGAAGGGTGGCTAGCAAAAGGAGGAACGATATAATAGACTGATGAGGTGAGTCATGTGACTGAGAGTCACGTGACTACCACGTCAGGTGACTGAGGTCACATGACTACTATGGTCGACGTTCCTGCCCGCTGGGCCACGGGCCCGACACTTGGGTTGGGTCCGGATGGGCGAATATCCCAATATATAGATTACTTTAAACCCTAATAGATAGAAGCTTAAAAGGACTAAATATACATTAAAGCAAATAATATTCTATTAGAGGTTTCTACAGCTCTTTATCTAAAAATAGAAATTAAATAGTTATAAGAGGTTCTACTAAATAAAAGTTATAATATTATAACTAGAAAGCGCAACGTTATTTATAGATAACTTGATATTATTACCGCCCTAAATAGCTAGAAATCAGCATCACGTTCTTAACAATCCTCCATTTCAACATTAACCACAGTAACTCCAATAAAGCGTAGACTCAGCTCCAGCCCTAGATTAGCAATAAAGAAGACGCAGTTCTTCTAAGCTTCAGATATTTCAACCACTCTAGTTAATACTATTTTAATAATCCTTAGTACTCAACAGCTGCAATTATTATTTAATATAGTCATAAAACGAAAGTTTAGTGAGGAGGATTACATAGTATTTAGGCATCAAGCGTGGACAGTACAATAGCGTTCATTTTTTTAGGCCCAGCGTAGCATTTTAAATAGCTTCATCAGTTTTTAGAAGGTTATTAGTAGGGGCACTAACATGTAGTTAGACGTGTGGGGGAAGGAGTCATCGGAGGTCCCAATTAGGAAAGACCGTTATATATATACCCTACAAAAGGTACATCCTTAGAACCACTATAGCCTGGAAGAGACATCCCATCTACAACTACTAATTCCCGCCCCAACTGCGAGGCACCATCGTTTCTCATCTCGAGATCAACCATGTAGGATCCCTCCCACATTCTCTGCGCGATAAATGTTCTCATGAAATAGCGGATGAGTATCACAACTAGCTGGTTGGTACCGGCAAAGGCCTCGCAGTGTATGTATGCATACGATTGCGGGAAGTAAGTTCGGATTGTGGCGGAATCAAACTTTTTTAGACCCGAAGTATGTCATTTTCCACAGATACTCTAACGATGTAACACACATGGTCCCGTAATGCTAAGTCTACTGAAGTGTGACTTGTCCACTGGTGGAGTCCTCCATGAAAATACCACCAAAGATGACAGCCTCCTTGATACCAGTAGGCTGAGGGGCTTGTCCAACGGGGTTCTTCTGCAAGGAGAAGTGATACTCGCCAAGGCCAGCAAGGTCTGTGGTTGTTAGCAAATAACCACAGCCACAGGTTAAAGAGGCTATCATACCGTTCCGGACAGGCTCGGTAACCTGCTTGAGGGGATCATTGCCAGTGCTGTGGAAGACCTGCACAGTGCTATCCAGAGTTTAGTAGCCAGAAACCAAGAAAAGCTCAGATGCACATACTTCGCATTGAAATCCATCTTGATCGCAAAGTTCTCGAACTTGCCGTCGCCAAAAGGCGTGGAGAAGATCTTTTGGGCGCCAGCAGGGTTCTTGGAGTTGCCAAAAACAGCGATCTCGTTGCCATTCTTGGCTCCGGTTCTTACGTCAATTTGGTGGAATGAGAAGTCCTTTGACTCAAGGTTCATGAGCTGGTAATCGTGGCTTGCGTTGAGAGACTTAGTGGCGTCCCTCTGGATGGAAAAGTGCATCGTGCGCACGCCTGTAACAGCCACGTCGTTCAACTGCGAGCGAATGCTGGGAAGAAGATCGGCACGGCGGGTGTTGGCTTGAGGCTCGCCACCCTGGGGGATGAAGACGGATTTGTCGTCAATGTTGATGGCAAAGGCCTTGGTGTTGGTGGCCTTATCGAACTACTGAGCATTAGTATGGAAGTAAGGGATTCCAGGTAAATTCGAAAACTCACCAGAGACGCATCCACTTGGGGGAAGGTGATGACATCGCTGAATTGGAGGCCTGTTCAATATGTTAGTCAGGTGTCTTGAAGGAGTTGCGCATAGTCATACCATCTCCTTTTACGACGGCGCTCTTGAAAACACTTTCGAGAACATTGAAGCTCTCCGGCGTGGCATCTTGCTTGATACGACCGTCAGGTAGCACAAGAGCAGAGGTGTTGCCAGCCTTGGGCGCAGCACCACCCGCAGCACCTCCAGCGTTCGCAGTGCCGTTTTTGGCACCACCGGCCTGCTTGCCGCCCTTTTTGCCGCCCTTGTTGCCGCCCTGCTTGCCGGTATTCTGGCCACCCTGTTTGCCAGTGTTTCCATTACCTCTGGACTCAATGGCAAAGCCAGCAGCAGCAGGAACAGGCCCGGCAGCAACAGAAGTGGCCAAGAGGCCGATGAGGGTGATCAAAGTAGGCTTCATTGTGACTAGTCCAGGGAACTTTAATGAATGTGATTGATTGAAAGCTCTCGGCGTTGAAACGAATGGATGCGGAAAGAGCAAGTGTCCGGCACTGCGTAAAGGAACGTGCAAAGAGAAGTAAAAAAAAGGGGGCCTGAGACCGTGATATTAGAGAGAAAGTGATGAACTAGAGCCAAATCTCGGTACCAAGGCCAACATCACGTTGAGATTTATAGAGAGATGCATCATCCCATGCCATCCGAACATAGGTTTCAAAACTTCAGACTGCATCTGCCTCCTGACTCGCTCTCGGGCTTGGGATGAGTGTAGTCTGATGTTTTAGGCAGAAAGTCTAAAAGCGCGTAAGCGCTGCGACAACGCTGACACCTGCCCAATGAGCAAAGATCGTGTGATGTCTTGAGGAAGTTCGCAGGAGGCGTAGAGCTGAATCTTAAAAAAGCCGTCTCGACCCCAATGTTCGCACATTTGGCTGATCATGAAGGTGTGTCGGGGGATCATGAGCAGGGGTGTAGCTTGTCCAGGGTTAAAAGGCGACTCGCTCGAGTCAACTGACGGAGTTTTGGCCAAGACCCTCTAGTTTCGGCAACGACGGCCTTCGTCTTACGAGCGTATAGGGCATGGTTTTACTGGTTCAGGTTCGGAATCTTCAGACGATGAGGCTATTCAATTGACCGCCCTACGGATATTGCTCACATAAGTCCACACCCAACCCAACCGATACCCCCCCCTCCCAATCGCTTGATTTAAGTGGGCGCCTATAGTAAAGTAAGTACTTAGAGTAAGCTTTTACTAAGTATATAGTAAGTAAATAAATATTATGAAAATATTATATATATTATAGTTACTATTATACTTTATATTAGTATTTATATTAGACGACTATTACTATAAATAGTAATATCTACTACTATAAAAGTAGTATACTTTACTATATAAGAGTAAGAAAACTAACTTCTGATTAAGTAATACTTAAACTTTAAAAAAATATAAAAGGATATAAATAGTATATTTATTCTTACTAGTATATATTAGCATAGCTATAAAGCTAGTAGGAGAGCCAGAAATAATTCCAGTATAGTATAAATAAAATTCTAGTAAAGAATAATATATAAGAGTAACTTTATAGGTTTATTGCATATTATTTAGGAAGAGAGAAAAGTATTTATATTAAAAGATATATATATTATATATAAAGATTTCATATCTAAAGATGCTAGAAAGCTAGGGAAAAAAGTTGATATATATAAACTATAGTTTTTACTAAACTTCGTAACGCATACTTATATGCTTCCTAAGTCTAAGCATAAGTTTATATACGCTTCCTAAGTATATTGCAATGCAGTAGTATAGCACTAGCAGCCCTATTTAGCTCCGCTGCAGCCCTGCGTAACTATAGTAGCTTATAGTATAGCTATATACTTATATAAGCTACTCTACTACCTATTTTACCACGCTTTGTATATAATTATCTATAGTTAAAATAGTTGCCTTTTATAACTTGCTCTTACTCCTACCTATAGGCTTATAATAGTTATAAGCCTAGCTCTTCTATATGTGAATATTCCCTCTAATCTCTCTAAGTCTAGGAAAAAGTAAGTAGCTTTCTTCTATATTTCTTTTGCTCATTGAAAAGCATCTTATGGATATCTCTCTTAAGATGCTTCTTATTTTAAACCTTCTTTCAACCTTTTGCTACTTTATAAACCACCTAATACTCTTATTGTATTCATTTTTCCTATAGAGATAAAGCTTTAGAGCCCTACTAATTAGCCTCATTAGTACTTAAACCTATATATATCTATATACTCTAATGATATCTTTGATTCTAATAGATTTAATACTAATAAGCTTTCTAATAATCTTAGGTATACTCTAATTATTTAGGAGTTCATAGATAAGTATAATATATATCTTTAGGCTAAATATAAGGCTAACCTTCTACTCTATAAGGCGTCCCTTAAGACTCTTAATACTAGAGAGAATAATAATAATAAGTGTATCAAACTCTCTTCTTTTTATTAACTTAAGGAGAGCTCTTAAAAACCCTCTCTTATTACTACTTTAAGTAAGCTACCTATAAACCTAACTCTATTAAGCCCTATAATATAAGCTAATATCTAAGAGGAGTAGAGTAATACTATTAAGTAATACTCTACGACTAGTACTATTCTTACCTTATAGGTTATATTATATTAAGCTTTCTAGAAGCTTTTTCTGTAAATAATTAACTTACTATATCTTAAGAGCGTGGGAATGAAGTTAAATACGTTAATTAAAGCTTAACTTAATCTTTAGAACCTTATTTACTATCTTAAGTAATACTTAAGCTGCTCTAATAAAGATATAAAGAAATAAGCTTATTATAACTATAAAAGATTCTGTTTGTTTCACACGGGGTGGGTGACAGTACGCGCGCGTAGCCCTAATACGTATTGTTCGTATTGAAGCTATTCTGTAGTGCGAGTGTGTGTGTAAGAGTCTAAGATATGAATGGCTACGTGGGCAGTGGTGTTGTGCTATATTGGGCCTGCGAATACGGTCACGTAATGTACGCACGTACGTATGATATCGTATCTCGCAGAGTGCTATCCTGCTACTCCATGGGTTATAGGGTTATTGCGACACTGGCAGTCTTTTCTTTTGAGGCTAGGCGCGCCGTAACCCATATAAAACGATACAAACGAAGTTTATTCGTAGATCCTAAAATAATATAAACTACATCCTTCTCAAGGCCTTCCTCTATGCCTTTGTTGCTACCCTTAATAGCTATTATAGGCCTCAAAGGCCTCCCTCCATCCCTCTATTATTATCTTAGATAGCGTAGGTATTGCCCTTTATAATAGGAGGGATATTATTGCCCTTATGGCTCTTCTCTTATCTTATTACCTATCCTTCTATTTAAATTATCGCTATATTATCGTTAATAAATCGCTTGAGAGATAGATTTAGGCTTCCTTTAGTGAAGGTATTAGCTATGTTATTATCTCTATTAATCCGCCTTACCTTATATACCTCTTATTACTTATATAACTAATAAAGTGCTATTATATCTATTATAAGGCGCTTCTCCTTCATAGTACTAAGCTTCACAAGGCACTTATATAGCGAATATAAGTTAGTATAAATAATAGTAGGGATAGTAGGCTTCTTTAGGCATGTGGTGATCTTTTGTAGCGTAGTAGCGATAGCGTAGGCTAAATCTGCGCTAGCTACTATACTATAGACCTTAGAGGCTAGAATACTTTGTGTAACCCTTTTATACTTTGTTGAACTGAAGTAGATAATATTGCTAATTACTATAAAGTTATTATTATTGTTAGCTATAGCCTCATTAGTAATAACTTTAATGAATCTGATCTATGAAGATAGGTTAGTATTGTTAGCAAAAGACCTATCTATAAATATAAAGAGTTTTATCCTATTTTATTCTAATCGTTCCCTTAAGACTTACTAAAGAACCCTTATAGGGTGAGTTAATAAGTAATTAAGTAAATAAAAGAAAGATTGTTATATAAAGTCCTATTAGTAGATCTACTTTACTACTTCTATTATAGTAGGCGGTCTTACTACAAAATAGCGCCCTTATTAGCTTTTTTTTCTATATATATACTTATTAAGTATAAGTCCTAGATAATTATATACGCGTAATTTCTAAACCTTAACATTTAGTATCTTTCTTTTGAGTTTATATTTAGGATACGTATACTTCTATATAAGTAGTAATAAGCTATATACTATCTAAAGCATATTTAAGAGGCGAATCTAAGTAAATACTTTATTTTACTATTCCTCTTATATCTATAGAGTTATAGTAATGTAAGATTATATCATAAGTAAAAGCAATATCTTTTACTATATTTCCTATATGTTTTAATCTAGATTATATAGATACGTTACTAATAAGGAATATATATAGAGAGAAAAATAAAACTCTAGTATGAAATAGGTATATGGAGAAGAAAACGCTAGTTAAAAAGACTTATATAACGGACAACTTATATTATAAGTGAAAGTTTAGGTATAGATCTAATTTATATATATTAGGTTTGCTATTAGTAGGTAAAACCTCCTTAGGTATAATGTTTAGCTTAGTCTTAGCTAACTATAATATATTTTTACTAATAGGCTTTATTAATAGATCCGCTATTATATCTTAATATTTAACATAGTACAATTATATCAAGTCATTCTTCATAGTATTTCAGCTAAAGTAATATCTAATATTAATATGCTTTGCCTTTTTATGAAATTCTAGCTTTTAGGCTGCTTTAATATCTATTAAGACTTCAGGCTTTATAATAGTATAATCTATAGAAGCTATATTTATAATGAATTTTAACTATTATAAATATATCTTCTTCAATAGCTTCTAATAGAGCTATATATTTCGCTTTATAGATACTTAAAGCAACTGTTTTAATTTTATAGTATTCCAGCCTATTATATTATATAAGCCTAAGTAGAGAATATATCTAGAAGTAGACTTTCTATCTTCTATATCTCTAGCCTAGTTTAAGTCTAAAAAATAATATTATTATTATTAATTTGATTTTTCTAGTTATAAAATAAACCTAGATCTAGGAATTCATTCAAATAACCCTAAATATAGTTTGAAGCAATAATATAACTCTTAGGGGAATTACTTATATATATAGTATACCTATTAACTATATACCCTCAATCAGACATATTTCAGTAAGAAGCCGAGGCAATTCGCTAAATACCCCTGCACGACATCACCATTATACCCCGGACCGCCCCCAACCTCATTTATCTCAACAACACTGCACATATCTCATCCGGGTCTGACTGTTCCCACCTTCTGTGAACCCCAATTGAGCAAACAATCATTGTCAGCATCCGAATCGTGAGAAATCGACCGCTCCCATCAGCAAAACCCGCTTCCCTACCTCGTCTCCGCCACATTCTCATACCGGGTTGCCACCAACACCTAAATCAATATGTCCTCCCAAACCCCAACCCTCAAATCCCCTCCGCCTCCCGTCCCAGACACGGACATATCCTTCCCCCGTCCCCACATCCTCCTTGTAACTCTCAATCGCCCGCGCCACCTAAACTCCATCCCCTCGCCGCAGCATTACGCCCTATCCAAGCTGTACGAGTGGTATGACGCGGAGCCCTCCCTCCGCTGCGCCGTGCTCACCGGGACCGGCCGCGCCTTTTGCGCCGGCGCCGACCTTAAAGAATGGAACGTCCGCAACACCTCCGGCAAACCGCCGACACCGTCATCCGTCACCGGCGCAGCGACAGCATCCCCGTCCCCCGTTCTCACATCCTCGCATCCCGACGCCAAGCCCGGCGAGAAGTGGCCCTCTTCTGCGGGCTTCGGTGGGTTGTCGAATCGAGGTGGCAAGAAGCCCGTCATCGCGGCCGTGAACGGGCTCTGCTACGGCGGTGGGATGGAGATGATCATCAACGCGGACCTAGTCTACGCTTCGACCAACGCGAGATTCGGCCTTCCCGAGGTGACGATCGGGGTGGTTGCCATCGCGGGCGCTTTGCCCAGGCTCATCAAGGCGGTCGGCAGGCAGCGCGCGACGGAGATGGCGTTGATCGGGAGGACCGATTACACGCCTGAGCAGATGCTCTCGTGGGGTCTGGTAAATCAGGTCGTCGAGCCGGAGAGAGTGGTTGACACTGCACTGGCCGCCGCGGAGGCTGTTGCCAAGAATTCGCCTGACGCGGTCATCGTCTCTCGGGAGGGGCTGAAGAGCGGGTGGGAGGCGCTGGGGCCGGAGGACGCTACAGGGTTGATTGATCGTACCATCTATCGCAAGATGGAGGCTGGAGAGAACATGACGGAGGGCGTCAAGAGTTTTGTCGAGAAGAGGAAGCCTGTTTGGGTTGATAGCAAGTTGTAGCATACAGGCGAGACTCGACCAGGTTGTATTATTAAGAGGTTTCAGTCCGCATTGTTCAATATCTCAGAAAAATGCCCACTTTTTTTGCGCTACTACGTTACGGTCCGGTTTGTGACCGTTGGATATCATAAACAACCGCCTTGTCACTCCCATAAACACAAGAGCCAGGCTCCTTTGACCCAGTAATAAAAACCTGCCCGGTCTACTGCGCATACTCCTTGTTCTCCACGCGAAGAACCTCTCCTGATCCGGACTCGGAATCCTTCTCGTTGACGGGGTGCGCGACGTCACCGGGGGTGCCCATGCTCGCCTTCCAGTGCAGCTGGACCTTTCCACCCGTGAAGAGACGATCGATTTGCTCGAGGCTGAGGTTCTGCGTTTCGGGGTAGAAGAACCAGATGAGCGGGATGAAGACGAAGTTGAAGACGCAGAAGTAGACATATGTCTTCCATCCGATGTTCTTGATGCTGACGGGTGTGATCTCGACGACCAGGAAAGTAAAGATCCAGTTGGAGGCCGTGGCGAGCGCGGCGGCGCGGGTACGGATCGCCAACGGGGCGTACTCGGCGGGCAGAAGCCAGGGGATAGCGAGGAGGCCGACGGCGAAGAAGAAGTTGAAGAGGAAGAGCATGACGATGGCGACGATGCCCGCGGGGACGCTGCCGTTGGAGACGGTGCCGGCGAGGATGGCCATGCAGGCGCATTGGCCGGCGGCGGCAAAGAGCATGAGCTTGCGGCGGCCGAGGCGGTCGATGACCCAGATGGGGATGAGGGAGGAGAAGAAGTAGGCGATGCCGTTAAAGCCGGCGAGGAGGAGGGAGAGGTTGTGGGAAATGCCGACGGATTCCTGGAAGATGACGGGGGCGTAGTATGTGATGAGGTTGATGCCACTAGTTCAGGTGTTAGTGGGTGTCTCTTGTCATGTACTACGGCGCATAGAACATTACCTGAGTTGTTGCATGAACTGGCCGCCGACACCAAGCATCGTCCGGTAGAAGAACTTCTGGTCACCGTTCTTGAACATCATCTTGAACGAACCGGCGTTGGCAGCCTCGCGCTCCTCACGAATAGCAGACTGAATCTCCGCGAGGTTACGCTGCAGCTTCGGGTCGTTCTCGGTGATGGAGTGAGCGTCCTTCTCAACAGCCCAGAGGATATGGCGGGCATCGTCATGGCGGTCGTGAGCGATGAGCCAACGAGGCGACTCGGGGAGGACCATGACGCCGAGGAATGTCACGATGGCGAAGAGAATCTGAAGGGCGAGGGGGAATCGGAACTGCGCGTCGTTCGAGACGTAGCTCATGCCGTAGTCGACCCAGTAACTCAGTGCAACACCGAAGATGTTGATAGCCAGCTCGATGGCCAGACCCTTGCCTCGGTTGTCCGCCTTCATCAATTCCGAGTGCCATACGGCTACTTTGCGTTAGCGTGGCCAAATGAGGCGGGAGTCCTTCATCAGATCCCACTTACGAATAGTGCTGGTGTTCATTCCGTTACCCAGCCCAGCCACGATACGACCAACAATCATCTGAGGAATTCCGAACGAAGCAGCCTGCAGCGCGGCTCCGATGCTGAGCACGACGCAGCCGAGCATGATGCACTTTCGGCGTCCGAGCTGCTCGCCGAAAACGAGGCAGAAGATGGCGCCGAAGAAACATCCAATCTCGTAAATGGCTACGACGGTGCCCTGCAACGAGGAACTGCCGCCGCCGCCGTTGGTGGTGTCGATCTCGGGAAACGTCCGGGTGAAGGCGTAGCCCGTTAATAAACCAGACATTACACCTTGATCATACCCGAAAAGAAGGAAGCCGCTTCCCTTGGGATTAGGGTTAGGGTTAGTTAATGATTCATATAGTTACGTTTGCTTTTGCTATAATTGCATTACTTACGGCTGTGGCCGTGATGGCCCAGTTTAGCGGGCGACCCGTGAGGATGGTCATGATGTTTTTGGTGAATGAGTGTAAAAGTCGGCTCGAAACCCAGTGAAAAAGGGGGGGTAATGTCTCTCGCCGCACCACGCGATGGTATGGATCGCAGACTTACGAGAGAGTCTGGGGGGGGGGCGACGAACTGACTGGGTCGGAAGTACAGGAGATGGTCCTCCCTCTTCACGATGGGATGGGGATGGCGGTTCTATATGTACGAGGTCAGACCATGGCGTACATCGTTGGTGCTGTGAGATGAAAATAAGAAAAGTCACTATAGAGGTCGCTACCGAACAACCCTTCCGCCTCGTCTAATCGCTCGAAACAACGGCATTTGATTGCTGCAAACCTTGGGGAACTGTGTCAAAATGCTGCATCTTCAAACCTGGAGCGAGTCCCCACAGGTTACGAGTGCGGGGACCCCAGCGTGGAGGTAGTTAAGAAGGCCAACCACATACCTGTACATGCGAATGGGACTTGTTGGGAGGATGGGATGGGAGGTGGGGATCCTGCCCCCTCGATTTCTCTTTTCGGTTCGCCGTGGGCAGTTGGAGGCGCTGGATGGACGAATATGTAGCACAAAACTGACTCGTGACGGGGGTTTGGTTGGTCGTGAGAACCCGGGATGCGGGATGGAAAACGTTTCTTTGAGTCTATTCCTTTGGTGCCCAAGATGTTGTGGTTGTCTCCCGTGTGCATTTCGATGCAATTAATTAGAGCGGTGATGGATGCTGTGGTACGTCCTCACAATGGTGACATGTCATGGCATGCAGTCCCTCCCCAGTTTTCCGCGCTGCGTCTTGCTGCGACGAGATTTGCCGGTCCAGCAGGAGCCAGCCGCCATGGCAATACAAGTAATTAACAATAGCCAAGGTCCGGACGTGAATCCGGGGCCAGTGCCGGTGGATGGAGAGACGCCGCGACGGACAGGGACCAGGGTCTAATTCGCCGACAAAGGGCCATTGCGTGGGGGAGCATCGAGCTGCCTTTTGGGTACGGGACAAGGAAGTCGAAAGCGCTCTTTAGCCGGCGGGAGGCGCTGTTGTTCAGCTCCAACACGCCGCCGCTGCTGCTCCGGCTCTGTCACGCTAGCCCACAAGGGGCACCGCATAGCACTATATTATAAAAGCATACAACTAGTATATAGATATATCCGCCTATCAGGCATCTATAGTTCAGAAAATAATTACTTTTATATATATATTTAGGATACTTACTATAATTAGTAGTATAATAAAAGTTAATATCTAGCAGCCTTATAAGCTACTAATTTCGAATTTACATTAAAATAAGGAAGTAAGTAAAGATGTTACTAACTAGTAAGTCTCATTATATTGATTAAGAATATATAATAAGATTACATAATAACAAGTCTTGATAACTTTTATATTAATCTAATTGCACTTCTTTTAGCTTTATTCTCTTATACTACTCATTCTAACTATCTGCTTATCTCAAGTTTATTAAAATCAATTAGATTTAAGCCCCTCTAGCTCTAATAACCCCTATTAAACTATTTATATATCTTACTAATATTACTAATTAACCTATATATAGACTCCTAATATCTCCTCTGTTTTACTAGAGAGTTAAGATTATAATAGGAAATAAAGAATATTGTTGAAACTATAGCTACTGTTATTAATATAATTAATCTCCTATTTAATACAATACAATTTCTAATACTTTGTTTAATTAAATAGAACTTAATAAGAATATTTAAAATCTTCTTTAAAGGCTGCTACGATAGAGTAGCTAAATATCTATAAACCTAGGACTAGAACTACTAGTCCTACTAGTTCTATTAGCTCTATCTAAGCTATAACTAGCTTAACTATAAATCATACTTCAATAAATAAATAAACTAACTAATAACCTGAACTAGCTAAATCTCTATAATTCTCTATAATTCTAGTAGTTAAATAATCTTATTAGTTTAAACAATAACTTATATATTAGCTCTATTAAGCTTAATAAAAGCTATTATAAAACTTAATTATTACTCTTTAACTACTTTTCTGTAATTAATATTGAGACTCTACCTGATACTAAATTAGTAGAATAAGAACCTAGCAAATTATTAAAATCTATATTACTATTATCTCTAATAGTATATAATCTACTCTTAGCTAATACAGTAATTACTATAACTATACCTACAGTAAATAATTAACATTAAGCTACAAATAAGACCTTAAGTAATTAATATTGAGGTATAAATTAAGTCTTTATAGCTATAACAGCTAAAACCTTCTAATAATAACCTTCTCGACCCTTATAACTACTAGTAAATAATAATAACAATAATAGTAATGCTTCCCTTGGACTAACTAATATAAGTATCTATAATACTAAATCTAAAGGCCCCTACTACTTAGGAATAACATCTAATAGTAAGATTCCAATTGGAAAGAGCAGGAGCCCAATGGGGACTACAAAGATAGCAAACAACACAATACTACCCACAAAAGGATAGGAATAAGAAAAATATGCTCAAAAGATGCGCGCAGTGACTCGCAGATCTGATCAGAAAGAATGGAAAGAATTGGGCTTGAAATAGAATAAATACCACGTATATCATATAGAGAATTATTAAGGTATAATAGATAATATTGATGGTACTACTATTGATAATAGATAATAAACGTCTTCCTAGATATCCTGAGTGCTAGATGCGCGCGTATATATACGCATACAGGCTTACATAATCACAGCTTTCCTAGCTATGCGTGGGCGCCAACCCACGTATTCTTTCCCACTATATATATTAATATATTACAGCGTGAGTTATAATCAGCCTGAATTTCAGGTTACGTAACTACTAGGTTATATAACTCCCAGAAGGCTCTGCCCCACGGCGTAGGTTATAACTAGCCTGAATTTTAAGTTATATAACTACTAAGTTATGTAACCTAGCTATGTAACCTAGAGAAAGGTCTGTACTCTTCTTTGCTTATACTAGCCTATAGTAAGACTTTTCCCTTCTTTAACTTAAAGCCTACTTAACATAGTATAACTGAAGTATATTAGGTTTTACTTTTTGCTATTTATAATACTATTCTAAGTTTATTTTAATCCTCTAGAAATCAAAATATAATATCTCAGATTAACTAAGACCCTAGTATATTAATGAATTAACTATAGATATAGCACTTACTTAAGCGCTAAGCTAATTAATCTATATTCTAACTAATCTAAAGTTAATTAATACGCCCCCCTATTATATACCTATTATACTAAATCAAATCTAGCTACTTAGCTATAATTATAACCTAATTTATATACTAATACTTAATATTAAGTAGATTGTAGAACTCTAAGTTGAAGCTCTCTATTACTACTATATTATATTACTTAATTATAATTTACTCCTTTAAAATAATCTTAAGGCATTTAATCCCAATAATCGAGTTTATTAATAGCTTATTAAAAGTTCTTTTATTAATATTAATACTAAGAGATAGAAGAGCCTCATCTAGAGCGCTATTACTAAGTTATAGAAACTCTCTAAGATACTTCTAAAACATCTGAGTTACTTTAGTGAAAGATAAAAGGTTAATTTTACTCTTAAGAATATGACTTAGTTATTTAACTATAATCCTACTCTCTTTACTTTAGTCTGAGACTAACTTATTAAGAGAGCCGCCTAGAGTACTAAATTATAAGCCCTATATATGAGTTAAATTATAATTAGTAATAATCTCTATACCTTTTATAACATAGCCCTTCACTTGGAATATAAGGTTTAGAAACTCCAAGATTATTAAAATAATATTATAACTACTAGAGAGGCTACTAAGAGTACTAAAACTATTAAGGATTATTATAAGGAGTAAGACTAAGCTGTCTATAGTATAGCCTCTATTACTAAATAGTATAATAAAGCTATAGAGGCTAATAAGGCTTTAATCTAGCGTTTTAAGCGTAATATTTCTAGTATTGTTGGTTTGCACACGGGTAGGGTGATAGTACGCGCGCGTAGCCCTAATATGTATTGTTCGTATTGAGGCTGTTCTGAAGTGCGAGTGTGTGTGTAGAAGTCTAAGATATAAATGGCTACGTGGGCAGTGGTGTTGTGCTATATTGGGCCTGCGAATATGGTCACGTGACGTATGTACGCACGTATGATATCGTATCTTGCAGAGTGCCTATCCTGCTACTCCGTGGGTTATGGGGTCACTGCGATACTGGCAGTCTTTTTCTTTTGTGGCTAGGCGCGCCGTAACTTACTGCAATATAAGAACGAAGTTATTTATAGATCCCAAAACGATATAAATTAAATCCTCCCCTCTAAGGCCTTTCTCTATGCCTCTGTTGCTACCTTTAATAGCCATTATAGGCCTCTATCTATACCTCTATCAATATCTTTTTTTATTACCTTTGATAGCGTGGCTATTATTCTTTGTAGTGGAGATATTGTGGCCCTTGTGGCCCTTCTCTTGTTTTGTTACCTATTCTTCTATTTGAATTGCTGCTGTATTGTTGTTGATAAATTGCTTGAGGGATGGATTTGGGCTCCCTTTAGTAACGGTATTAGCTAGGTTATTATCTCTATTAATCTAATATACCTTATATATCTCTTGTTGCTTATATAACTAATGAAATGCTATTATATTAATTATAAGGCGATTCTTCTTGATAGTGCTGAGCTTTATGAGGTATTTATGTAATAAATATAAGTTAGTATAAATAATAGTGGGAATAGTAGGCTTCTTTAAGTATATAGTAATCTTTTATAGTATAGTGGCAATAGTATAGGCTAAATATACGCTAGCTACTATACTATAGACCTCAGAGGCTAGAATATTTTATATAACTCTTTTGTACTTTATTGAGCTGAAGTAGATAATATTGCTAGTTATTATAAAGGTATCATTATTATTAGCTATAGCCTCATTAGTAATAACTATAATAAATCTGATCTATGAAGATAGGTTAGTATTATTAGCAAAAGACCTATTCATAAATACAAAGAGTTTCGCTATAGCTAGGTTAATAAGTATAAAGGTTAGGCCTTAATTGAGGTTCTTTTTTTATTATTTGAGGCAATAATTAAGGGCTTTTTTATCCTCTATAATGGGATCTTAATGCTAGGCTATAGCGAATAGGTTGAAATAGGCCTCTAGTTAGTAAATAGAGGCGATATATATCTCTCTTACTCTCTACTGAATATATTATTGTTTTATTTATTCGGGGATGCCTTTAGGTTAATAAGCTTGATCTTAGACTCCTGCTCCTTTGAATAAAGGGTAAGACTGCTATCCTTACCTAAAGTAATAATATTACTATTGAATACTAGGGGGGACTTATAGTTAATATACTATGTAGCCTTAGTAGTGAAATCAGCCTTTTTAAGCTCTATATCCTCTTATTAGGAGACCTTTAGTATAGATAGCCTAATAGTATTATTAGTTTATATACTAATAACACTAAAATAGCTATTTTTAGCTATTAAAGAGATTAATAGGCATAAATTAAAAGATAATTAACCTATCTTAAGATTCTTTTTATAGTAGCTACTATATATAGCCTACTAATAGGTACCAGCTTCTATAATACTACATAATAGTTTGATAATCCTCATAATATAAATTTTAGGGTATTTGCTATAAATCTTCTTTAGTTAGTCTATAAAAATCAACTTATTAAGCTCTATTTATAATTAGATATATACTTATATAATATTATAGATCTATAATATATAGCCCTCTTTTATAAGTAATAAAATAATTATAAAAAAGAGTTACCAGCTAGCCTACTATATTATAGGGAATCAAGTTAATATAGAAGTTTTTTTATTATTATTATAGCCCTAAATAATAAGCCCTAACTTCTTATAAAGGTAATTAATACTCTTCTCTTTTATTTTATAGACTATTTAGGACTTAAAGATATAATATTAATTATAAGCAGCATCGTTATATAGGAGAATCTTAAAAATACTATACTTCTAAAGCATAATTATTTCTATAGTTAATAAGGCTAAAAAGAGTCTCTAGGTATTTTAATAATCCCATCTTTATATAATTATATAATAAGGTTATAATCTATATACTTCTTTATAGTTAAAACCATTATAATATTACTAATCTTTTTAGTAAGTACTTAGGTAGTAGTAGCTATAAAAGCAGCTATTATAGGTATTTATTCTACTTTTTTATCTACTACTTATATACTTCTATATATTAGGCCTACTAGTAATATTTCTTAGACTTATTCTTCCTTATATAGTAGTTAGCCTCAGTAGCGTGGGATTAGGTCTATAAATCTCTCCAGCAATAGCATATTAGGACCTCCGTTATTATCTAGTCCCATCATCTATTTAGTATTCAGGTCTGGAGTGGGCAGCGTAGCCTTATTAGCCTAGTGCTACGGGCGGACGACTATTAACTAGAACGTCTGGGGCCTGCGGAGTAGGTTAAAAGTATAGGTCTTACTATTAATAGCGAGGAGCTTATATAGCCCCTGCTAGCCCTTTTTGTTGTAGTAGACCTAGATGAGTAATAGTAGTAGTAGATGAAGGATTGGCGCTGTGTCTGGGCTGTTATGGGCGGCGAGGGCGTTTGTGATTTGGTGGGAGGCCTAGTGCTTCTAGAGGTCCTCTATTGCCTTCTATATAGCGGCGGCCTGTTGCTGGAGGTCTGGAGATAGGAGCGAATTATTATTGATTTGGAGTAGGCGCTAAAAACGAGTAGTGTGAGTACTAGGCTATTAGGTTTAGTAGTATTATTAATAGCCTTAATAGCTATTTAAAGATTAATTTTATAGTTTATAATAATTAGGTCTTTATAGATAATTATATATACTCTGTGAAGGGCGGGCCCCACAAAGGGGCGTAGTGCTGCAGCCAATAGCATCTCAGCCTTCAGTGCATGCGCGCGCGCGCAGCGGCACTACCAATTGGGCCAAATGCACACAAAAGGTACGTAACAACAAGTCATACACTTGTGGCTTGGCTGCACTTCAGTACGGGATGTGTCCGCCAATCCACTGATGCGACCGTGGCGTAGCCCGTAGCAATGGGGCATAGCCCGTAACATACTCTCTATAGTATAGCATAGTATTACATAATTTTATTAATAGAGTTATAAGTTTTGATTAATACTTTAGTAGTAGTTATTAAAAGTAATTAAAGAGTATTTTATTACTTTAATAAAGTGAAATTAATATTAATATTAGTAATAGTAATATCTAATAGGCTGAGGTAAGTATAGATCTAGTATTATTTAAAGGCGTTAAGTATTATACATATAAGTAAATTCTTTAGGAACTTTACTATATTAAAGGTAGTTATAGTATTAATAATATAGAGTACTAAGCGCTCTTTAAAGTAGATAATATTAATAACTATAATATAATCAAAGTTATAGTTATCTCTAAGTATGAACTTGAATTCATTTAGCGCTTCTATATTAAATTAGTAGCGCTTGTAAAACTTTATGAGGTATTTAAGTAGATATAACTTAACTTAGTAGCTAGCTTACTAGAGCATTTGATAAAGTTAATAGACTAATAGGTAGTTAAAATATTAATAGAGTTATTATATTACTATCTATATATCTTCACTTTAAACCTCTTTACCTTAACCCTATTCTTAGCCTTTTTCTATCCTTATAATACCATAGGACCCTTTAATCTATTATCTAAATATAATATCTACCCTTACTACTCTTTAGCTATTACCTCATAATATCTGAAATAACTCCTGAAGGCTTTATTCTACTCAATAAGTCCCCTCTACTGGTAGGATTTAGTAACTCTAAGAGTGAATAGATAAAGGTGAAGCTTTATATTAATTACTCTACTTTATTAAATAGAATTAATCTAGAGATTACTAAAGAAAAGCCTTAAGTTAGAGCGATCCCAGCTTATAATACTAGATGCTACAATAAAAATAATAAATTAACTACTACTAAGCTATTTTAGAAAGTAAAGATTAACTTTATTACATAAACCTATGAATAACTTAATAACGTTAATTCTATCATTTAATTACTTTTAGAAAGACCCTCTAGAATAGAGGAGTTTATATTACTAGCAAAGTTAGTTATGTTATTATAAAGGAATTTATTAATATCATTTAGACTAAAGGCTATTATACTTAGACTTAGCAAGAGATTAACATTATTATAAAGAAGAGTTAAATACTCTATAATTATATTAGTAACCCTAAGTTCTATAAGGAGATAACTGAAAAATGAAGCTATTAATAACTCTACTAGAGAATATTATAATACTACTTAATAATAACTAATTGCCCCTAGAGGTATATTTATATAGTAATAATTATTTATATAACAATACTCCGCCTTCTAACTCTTCTAAATCTCTTAATATTAACCTATCTTTATCTATTGTCTGTTCTACTTTATATAAGTTCAAGAGCTCTATTAAGTATAATATAAACTTTTATTAACTTATTATGCTTATAAAGATGTATAGGAATGAGATGAAGTATAGTAGTGAGATATATAACCCTCTTGAAGAAAACCTGCTATCTTTAAGAACCTATATACTAAGTTGGTTGTTATACTAAAGAAGTATAAATATACCCTCTTATTTATATTAAAGAGCTCTGCTTTAACCTTCTCTTACTCTTAATTATAACTCCTCTAACTCTGTTTTAGGTTTATTGATATAGTTATGAAAATTAATATATACTTCAAGACTGAAAATCACAAGTAAGCTTATCTTGCTAAATAGTAAGTATCTTATTAAAAAGATTATTTATTATAACTCTAATAAGTTATTTTAATATTAATAATAAAATCTACTTAAAACTCTATTAGAGATATAATATACCTTAACCTGCTATTATAAAATTAAGTATAAATCATACTATATAAGCTTATATAGTATTATAAAATATATTAGTAAATTTACCTACTATCTTAAGTTCCTATTATATTTTATAATCTATAATATTATTTTACTAAACTCTTCAGAACTAGTAATCTAATATAGTCTATATATATATTAACTACTACTCATCCTACTAATCTCTATTAAAACTAATTACTAGTTCCTAACTATGTCCTATGATAATATAATATAAATCCTAGTAAATAAAACTTTATTACTTATTAATATCTAAGCTTTAATTATAGCTAATAGATGTAATAATCTAACGTAATAAAAGCTAATAACCATAGTAATCTTTAATAAAAATAGAATAGCGGTAAATAAACCTAGAATTAAAAAAAGATAAACTTAATAATAATAAATAGGGGAATGAAATTTAATAATAGAGTTTAAATATTAGCAATAAGGGCACTATATTTTTTAGAGAGGGGCAAACTATTATACTAGCCTATAAGAGGCACTATATAGCGCTATATTATATAAGCATATAACTAGTATTTAGACACATCCGCCCATCAGGCATCCACAGTTTAATAAGACAATCACTTTCACACACGTTTAGGACACCCATCACAGGCTCTCTCCGAGTCAGAGTCGAACATAGCCTTTTTAAGCCGTCATTGACTGACTCCGATTAATCGAACCTAACTTCCGCATGTTTCTTGCAGGAAGAAAAGCAAAGGGCCACTCGAAGCGCACGAAGCTGAATGTGCGCCTGAACTTGTTATTGCTCGTGATCTGCAACCCTCCAACAATCAAGCATCTGGCATCCAAGCCGTCCAACAACCTTGCTGGTTCCGATCTCTGCGCGTACTAATGAGTATGCATGTCGGTCCAGGCAGAGAAGATTTGGTTCCGGGAAGAAACGAAACCCCTGTGGCTTCATTTTGTATGCGTGGCTTGCCATCCGGGATGAATTGCCGATGGGCAGCAATATTTCGACTTACTAACCAAGATGTAAACACGCATCAGGTCAGCCACCAATTCTTGCAGCATCGTGAAGAGCGCCTTGGGTTGCGGCCCGATCGCGTCCAGTCCTCATCCTAACCCGTTCCTAGCGCTCTGCAAGCCCGGGACGGCGTTTAGAGAAGAGAAAAGTCGCACTTGTTCCCCCAGAACCACAACAAAATGGGAATATAAAGGGAAATGAGGTCATCCCCGTCTCCATCCCCAGCTGGTCCCTTGTCGTCCGCCTCCGCGATCCCGCATGAACGCCGCAACGCTAGCCTACTACCGCCTGCCATCAGTTAACCCGTTACCTCATCTGCTCCATACCCTCCCGGGATCGGTCCTTGGGGAAACCCATAAAAAGAGAAGCGGGCGGGGACCGAGCCCACAAACACTTCCTTAGTTTAGTGTAGTTGTGCTGTTGAACTAGGCGTATGCCGATTTTGTCAGATTGAGGGCCCAGGAGCGCACGTATAGAGGAGAGTTGGGCCAAATATCCGCCCGACTCCGAGCGGACTTCTCGCCAACCCCAGCGCGCTTAGCTTAATAAGGCCACGCGCTGAATAAGGGTCCGCGTACTAAAAGGGGTTTTAGAGACCCCCCGTTAGGCACTAGTTTGTTATATATATACAATATATTATAAGTTTTTATATTAGTTTAACATAGCTTACTACTATAAATATCACTCTGAAATAATAATTTTAACTTCTATTTAACTATACACTTATACTTATCAGACCCTCTGAATTAACCTTCTATATATAGAAGTAGCTAGTTTAAATCTTTAGGAGAGTATTAAGTCAAATATTATAGCTCTTAAGTAGAATAATATACCGTAAAGTTATATTAGAAATAACTTCTTAAAACTAATTATTTTAAATATCTCTAATTACTCTATTAGAAGTAATATAATTAGTATAGCTATTATACTATAAGCTAATAATATTCATACTCTATATATTAAATTTCTTCCTACCCTCTTGAAAATAAACTCTAAGATCCTTAGAGTATATAGGTATACTTCTAATATAGAAACACTATAGAATATATAAGAAATATATCTATATAGTCTAAAGTTAGCTCTATAGAAACATCTACTTGGACTTCTTTTGATTTTATTATATTACTAATATAAAACTAATTTAATAAATCTTTAAGCTCTTGAAAAGTATTAGAACTATAGCTGATAAGTAAAGGATTATAACTAGATATAAATATGTAGTAATCCTTATAAGAATAGGTATATAGGTAGCAAAAGAGACTGAAAAGTAGCTTAAATAGTAGAGGTTAATAAGCTAGTTAATATTGTAATAGAAACCAAAAAGCCTAAGTAAAAGGTTACATTAGATTATTAATTACCTTTATATTGGAATGAATAGTAGAAGATATTGTCCATTGTTATTAAAGAGAGCGGGGAAGGAATCCTAAATTATAACTTTAAACTTTATATCTGAGGATTATTAATATAGCGTATAGACCGCTACATAGCCTAAGCTTATATATATCTAACTTATAGCTCTAAAAATAAGATTTTCAATATATATATATATATAAGGTTAATATTATTAATTTATTTAATATAGACTTTCAAAGTTTTTAAGATTTATAATTTATTAGAAGGTTTATAGACTTCTATAACTTTTAATTGAGAATATACTTTAGTATTCGTATGGTTCTAAATCTTATAATATATAAGAAGCTACTTACTAAGTATATTATTAAAAACTAACTTATAAAATAAGAAAGAATTTATTATAGGCTACGCCCGGTTGGAACTATCTGGGCTTCTGCCTAGATTCACCGCTCTTAGGGCCTACCTAGTGGCTACCCACAAACCTAGCGTAACCTTGCTAAAGCGGAAAACTCTCTCTTTTTCCTCTTTAGCTTTAAATAAATAGTATTATGCTACCTTTTATCGCATAGACTTAGGTTAAGCCCTTTATATACTCAAAGCTTATTACTATAATAATAAGAGATAGATTGAGCGCTGCTCCTAACTAATTGCTAAGATAGTTAATAACCTAATGGCTAATAGCTAAGGCGAGCTATCGCGCGCTAACTTAGTAATGATATTAAATTACCTCAAGTAATAAGTATAGGAGCTATAGAGGAGCAACTAGCAATTAGCTATACTCCCCTAGGTAACTACTACTAGTAGACTACTAGTAATACTTAGTATAGTAATCTAGAAGCTATTACTCTTACCCCTAAAGTTCTTAGGTTAATAGAGATAATACGCCTTATAAGTATAATAGATAAGATATATTCTCATAATTAACTAGGTTTTCTACTCTATAGATATAGAGGCGTAGTATATTATTAACTTATGCCTAGATATTAACCCCTAATTAGTAGTCTCTACTTTCTATAGAGTAGGTAGTGATGGAGGAAAATATAAATCTAAGGATTTTATAGCTTATCTTAATTAAACTTAGCAGAATTAGAACCTATAGCCTTAAGTAGTAGCCTAACTATAGACCCTCTAGTAGAGAGAAATAGAGTCTCTCTTAGCTTTCTTACTAAGATTTAAGTGGACCCTAGTAGATATGGGGGGTAGAAACTAGCCTAGTTAGGTCTAGATATCCCTCTTAGAGACTGCTCTTACCCTTAGGCTGAAGAATTAGTTAATTACTATTAATCTACTTTCTAATTATAGTGAGTAGCTCTTAAAATTTTAGAATATTACTTAGAAGATTAAATACTAAAAAGCTCTAAGCTATTTCTAAGCGTACTACTAGAAGCTAGTAGCTAAGGATATTACTAGAGATACCTATATAACTAGGGTAATATATATCTTAAGAGCAAAAGAGAAATACTACTCCTAATAGGACTTAGAGTTATTCTCTAATAGCTACTTAATATATCTCTAGTAGTTAAAAAAAATAAAGATACTTACTCTAAAGATACTTATATCTATTATACCTATAGGGTTAAGGGCTATATTATATAGTGCTGCTCTATAAGAGATGACTAGCTACTAAACGTTATAGAAGTTAGGGCCCTAAAATTTAATTCTGCTAGCTGAGAGGAAGAAGAGGACTATTAGGTAGAGATATACTCCTCTAAAAATAATAAGGAGTTAGGGAAAGACTAACTCTAGAGTGAAATTAGGCCCTAGGGCTTACTAAGGAGGAGATATTAGGTTAGAAATAATATAAACTAGAGTAGTTAGTAGATAGTAGACTTATTATTATATAAATTAGAGTTAATAAAGAATATCTAGCTTATACTCTAGTTAATACTAATAGTAATATCTATATAATAGTTAGCTAATCTCTAGCTTGGTAACTCTGCTTTTTATATATTAAGAAGAAGTAATAACCTATAAGGGGGTATACTCTTAGTTGTCTATTACTAAGTAACGCCCTAGGTATAATAGCGTTTAATTTAGAGATTAGTAGCTATATCTAATATATATTTATATATATAGTAGAAGGCCTAAACCTAGATATCCTATTAGAGTAGCTATAAATAGAGTAGAATGAGGTTATATATAATACTATAGCCTATTAGATATATTATAGCTAGGGCTGTATTAAGCTATACTTAAAGGAATAAGAAGAATTACCCCTTATAATAGAGATAAGGGCTATGAGATTCCTAGATATAGCACTATTCTCTATAATTTATTAATACCTAGTAAGGAAGTAAAATAAGTACTAGAGAGGCGCTATAGAGGTATAGATTTAAGTAGTTAGCTTAGTAGATATTAAGAAGGCTCTTAACCTAAAGCTAAAGGGGGATTAATAGTATAGGGTACTAGCCTGGATTCTAGAGGAGTTCCCTAGCTTATTTAACTCTAATAAGGCCTACTCGCTTCTCCCTAGCTAGCCTAAAGCAAACTACTAGATTAACTTTATTCCTACTCTAAATAAGAGAGAACTACTACTCCCCTAGGGATTCCTTTATAGTATATTATAGGAGGAGCTATTACTACTTAAGAGCACTCTATAGAACCTCTTAGATAAGGGGTTTATTTAAGCTAGTAGCTTACTAGCTAGAGCCCTAATATTATTTATGAGGAAGCTAAGTAGAGGTATTTACTTCTATATTAACTATAGAGCACTAAATACTATTATTAAGAAGGTGTCGCAATAACCCCGTAACCCATAGAGTGGCAGGATAGGCACTCTGCGAGATACGATATCATACGTACGTGCGTACGTCACGTAACCGTATTCGCAGGCCCAATATAGCACAACACTACTGCCCACGTAGCTATTTATATCTTAGAGACATACACACATACTTGCACTACAGAATAGCTTTAATACGAACAATACGTATTAGGGCTACGCGCGCATACTGTTACCCACCCGTGTGAAACCAACACTAATCAGTAGTTAACTTCACTATTACACCACTTCAGCTACGCTATAAAACCGCAGATTAGCAAGGTTACCACTCAAAGAGACGAAAGCTCTACTAGTCTATAATCAATTCATATATTGAATCCATTTAATAATTATAACTAGTAGCCCTTTTATGCTACCTAGATTAATTAACAGACTATAAGTAGTTAGATATAAGCTAACTACTTCACAAAACTTAATTTAATCCTTACATCCATTAAATAACCCTCACTATTATTAATATTACCACTACGAGACCCTCAAGTAAGAAGATAACTATAAAAGGGGTCTACTAATACCTTAATAGTTAACCTTCACGCAATAAGGAACTCTCCTAAGACCCTCACGTCATAAAAAGAAGAGCATATCAATTTAACCCAGAGATATAAGTTAGAGTAAAACAAGATAACTTAAGCCTTAATTAACAAATTATTTAACTATATAACGCAATACCCAGCTAGTTGAAACATTAAATAACGATGAAATAACATTAACTTATATATATTATAAGCCTCTACTTTATATAAGGGCTACCTATTATTATTACTACCTCCTATTAATACCTATTACTAAGGGCGAGGAGAGCTAGAATTACTAGAAGAAATAGCATACAACTACCTAATTAATCTTTCAAATTATTAACTACACCTTATTTATATGTAATAGCAACTTTAGGACTCTCAATACTAATACCTCCACTACTACTTAAATAGCTATAAATAAGTACTCCTGAGGGGTCTTTAGTAATCTTAATATCACTAATACTATTAGGCTAATAGCTAATTAAGCTTATCACAGAACTACTAATACTAGTAAAGAGTAAGGCCCTAGTAGATAAGGAGGACTAGGGCTAAGATATTAGATTTAATAAAAGTACTATAACGAAGTAAGTGACTACTAAGATCCTATACTATATTAAGACCTATAAATATAATAAACTCTTTAGTAAAGACCTATAAATAGAGTTTATAGTAGACTTTATAGGCCTACCTATTAAGGTTTTCTAGAAAGTAAGCCTAGCAACCATAAAGAAGATTTACTAGTACCTAATAGATAATAGTATTTATATTATTTAGGATAGATTAAGTATCGCAAGCTATATATTGCAACTATAGATAACTTCTACTTCTAAACTACTAGGGAAGTAAATAAGCAGATCAAGAGGAGCACCACATTTACAAAAAACTAGGATAGGGAAGAGTTTAGTAGAGAAATCACTAACTTCTAGAATAATAATATTATAATACTAATAAGAGTATTAGCTGCAGCTACTAGCCTAGCCCTATCTATAAGATAACCTACCGCAGAAAAGCCACAAGAGAATCACTAAGAGGCAAAAGACAACAGCACCCGCCTATTAATACGCTAAATCACAAACCTAGCTAAGATATATACTAATGAGATGAAGTATAGTAGTAAAGGTATAGATATTCTTAAGCCAAAACTACAGATTTTTTAAGATACTTATAAAAGGATAGGTATTACAAAGAACTAAACACTAGTAGCCTTTCTAATAATACTTAAGGGAAGGGCGCTAAAATACTACTATAAGAGCTTTTACTACCTATAGCCTTATTTAAATAGCACCCAAGTCGTTAATAGGCTTAAGGGACGCTTTAAGACTAAAGAGTCTACTGGGAAGAGCAGGAGCCCGGTGGGGACTGCAGAGATAGCAAACAACACAACACTACCCACGAACGGATAGGAATAATAAAGGTAGGCTCAAGAGATGCGCGTAGCGATTCGCAGATCTAATCAGAAAGAATCGGAAGATTTGAGCTTGAAATGAAAGAGATATCGTGGAAATCGTATGTAGGATTATTAAGGCATGAGCCCCCTTTGAGGCCGAAAAAGACTATGGATGATGATGATGAATGTGAATCTCGGACGTCCCCTCCCCGCATCGCAGTCTTCCGTTTTGGAGCCCATTGATAGCGGGCCTGCTAACTGAACAGCCAAGCCATCTTGTCCCATCCCACTACCTAAGCTTATCTTATAATATAGAATAATATCACCCTTATCTTAATTATAATAGACTATCCCTTAAAGTCTAAATTAGAGGCCTTAGATACTCTGATTAATACCCTCATATTAACTTAGCTAGCGCTTAATAAAGCCTACTAAAACAACGAGATACTATACAATCAACTCCTTCAAGGCTGCTAAGGGATTAAGGAGTGTGAATAAGCTACTACAAACCTATTAAAAACCTTTAAAGGCCTCTACAAGCAACTTAAGGTCGCTATTAGCAATATAATAACATTTATAAACAATTAACTATCACAAGGCTAATATTACGCTAAATAATACTAGACAGACCGCAAATATAATAGCAAGAGTTAAAACAGCAGATTCAGAAGGCCCAAGCTACAGAGAAACAATACAAATAGCCTAAAATAATAGCAATAGGATATAAAATACTATATTTATAAAGAACCTAGATACTATTTAACTAACTATATACAAAAGAAGAAAGAGAAGGCATACTCATAATAGCGAAATAACTTGCAAGCCCTCAATAAGTTCAAGGCAGCCTACTAGTAGTTCCTAACCTACTATAAGGGGGCTATAGAAGAAATAACTAATAATTTAGCAGCAAATAACAATAAGAATGAGGAGATTAAAATATGTTTCTAATTACTTAAGTAAGGGCAGGGACTATCATAACAATAATAACTCCAAAGAAGAGTAGCATAACATATTCTTCACCTAATTCGCAGACCCAAATAGTAGCTAGGGCACTGAACTAGTCCCTACTATAGATAAGAAGACTATCTTAAGGCTATTACTTAATTAAGTAGCCCACTACGCTATTATACATTCAGATCTATTTAAAGAATTAGCCAGGCCTATACCTATCGAATTATTGGTACTTAAAGGAAGATACTCTTTAGAGACCTTCTAAAGCATTATCCCCAAAATAGGAGCAGTAGGATTTTCAATAGCTAGCAAGGGCTAATTTAAGGCACTTAAGAGGATTATACCTAATATTACAATTGACTCTATAACAGCAAAAGGAGCAAGCATAAGGTTTAGGCTAGGAGGGGCTATTAGCTTAATGGGGATAATAACTATCCCTACGCCATTTAGGGACATAACCTTCTATATATTATCTACAAATACCCCCTTCTTGCTCTATCTAGTAGATATAAATAACTTAGGTATATACTTTAATAACCTTTAAAACTACTTATAATAGAGTAACCTTTTTATACCTATTATATATAAATAGAGCTACCTATAGCTATTATTAGAGATAGAGAAGGTTTTAGCCCATAATAACCTCATAGAGGCTAAATTACAAAAACTCTATTAATATTTTAGCTACCTATCAGTCTACGAACTTCACAAAGTGCTCTAGCAAGCTAGCTACTAAATTAAGTTATACCTACTTAAATATCTCATAAAGGTTTATAAATACTACTAACTTAATACAGAGGCACCAAATTGATTCAAATTCATAATTAGAGATAACTATAACATTAACTACACTATAGTTATTAATATTATCTACCTCAAAGGGCGCCTAATACTCTATATCATTAACGCTATAACTATATTTAATATAGCTAAATTCCTAAACGATTTATCTATAACTATAATACTTAATACCTTTAAATAATACTACATCTATACCTACCTCAGACCGCTAAATATTACTATTACTAACGCTAGTACTAACTTCATATTATTAGAGTAGTAAAGTGCCCTTTAGGCGCTTTTAATAACTACTACTAAAGTACTAGTTAAAGCCTATAACTCTATTAGCAAGATTAAGCAATATCACGCAGTATTACAGAAGGCATATATAATTATCTATAAAGACCTACCCAATATAAACCATAAGATTATCCTTTAAATAGCTATTAAGGCTATTAATAACACTACAGGGCCCAATAGCCTAGTGCCCACACTACTCGTTTTTAGCGCCTACCCCTAAATTAACAACAATTCGCCCCTATCTCCAGAGGATAGCGACGAGCTGCTGCTATATAGAGAGCGATAGAGGACCTCTAGAAGCACTAGGCTTCCCGCTAAGTTATAGCCGCCCTCGCTGCCCATAACGGCCCAGATATAGCGCTAATCCTTCAGCTACTACTACTATCCCTCATCCGGCTCTACTATAAAAAGAAGGGCTAGCAAGGGCTATACCAACTTCTCGCTATTAATAGCGAGACCTATATTCTCAACCTCCCCCCGCAGGCCCCAGACGTTCTAATTAATAGCCATCCGCCCGTAGCACCAGGCTAATAAGCCTATACTACCTCTCCAGGGCTAAATACTAAATAGATAACAGGGCTAAATAATAATAAAGGTCCTAATATGCCGTCACTAGAGAGATTCGCAGACCTAATCCCACGCCGCTAAGGCTGCCCACATAAAGAAGAATAAGTCTAAGAAATATTACCAGCAAGCCTAATGCATAGAAATATAAGTAGCTAATAAAACATAAGGGTAAATATATCTAATTAATGCTTTTATAGCTACTACTACCTAAGCACTTACTAATAGAATTAGCAATACTATCACGTTTTTAACTATAAAGGAGCAAATAGATTATAACCTCACTATATAACTATATAAAGATAGGATTATTAGAACACCTAGAGACCCTTTTTTAGCCTTGGTAACTATAGAAATAACTACGCTTTAGAAGCGTGGTATTTTTAAAATTATCCCATATAACGCTAAGACCTATAGTTAGTATTATATCTTTAAGTTATATATAATTCACGAGGTAAAGAGCAAAAGCACTAATTAGCTCTATAAGAAGTCAAGACTTATTATTTAGAGCTATAATAATAATAAAAAAGCCTCTATACTTACTTAGTTACCCACAATATAGTAGGCTAGCTAGCAACTCCTTCTTGCTATTGCCCTATTACTTATAAAAGAGGGCTATATACTATAGCTCTACAATATTACGCAAGCATATATCTAATCATAAATAGAGCTAAATAGGTCGATTTTTATAGACCTACCAAAGGAGATTTATAATAAATACCCTTAAAACCGCATTATAAGGATCATCAAACCGTTATATAGTATTACAGAAGCTAGCACCTATTAGTAGGCTATATATAGCAACTACTACAAAAAGAATCTCAAGATAGACTAATTATCTTTTAACCTATGCCTATTAATCTCTTCAACAGCCAAAAATAGCTGTTTTAGTATTATTAGTATATAAACTAATAATACTATTAGACTATCTATACTAAAGTTCTCCTAATAAGAAGATATAGAGCTTAAAAAAGCTAACTTTACTACTAAAGCGAAGCAGCAAATCAACTATAAGTCCCCACTAATATTTAATAGTAGTATTATCACTTTAGGCAAAGATAGCAGTCTTACTGTTAGGATATTCGCCCATCTGGACCCGACCCAAGTGTCGGGCCCGTGGCCCAGCGGGCAGGAACGTCGACCATAGTAGTCATGTGACCTCAGTCACCTGATGTGGTAGTCACGTGACCTCAGTCACGTGACTCACCTCGTCAGTTTACTATATCGTTCCTCCTTTCGCTGGCCACCCTTCTAGATACCTTCTTTCCTCAGATATCATCACCACTTTGAATATTACGCGTATCCCCCTACCTTCTGGATCCAGTCTTTATGAGACCAATACTGATTAGTGGTTAACTTCACTATTATACCACTTAACTACTATAACCGCAGATCAGTAAGGTCAAAACGAAATAACTGAAGAGACGTTATATCAATCGATTCGACTAGGCCCTCTATCAAAAGAATAGCGAAAATCCATAGATTTATTTAAGTAGCTAACGGTTTAGCCTCCGCTCTATTTAACCCTCGTTAGATAGAGCGCTATTTAGAGCTTTAGAGCACCCCCATATCCTATTATCAAATATCATGCTAATAAAGATTCAGTTCAGAAGCCGACAGTTCAGCCTCTACTTCTATTTTTGATATCTCTAAAGTTATCATTAACTGTGGGCGAAGTTTTGGATCCCCCACCGTTTTAATAATAGCCGCAGCCTATCCCGCATCGCTATTCAGCACCTTCAACTCTTCGCGATAACCTCGTTGCGCTAGCAAAGTTATCTTTTTTAAACCCCTCTTTTGCCCTCCTCAGGCAGTTACCTTCTTTTGCCTTTTTTAGCACCCTCAAAACTATTAAAAAACCTCCACAAACAACTCCTCCGCCAAAACGCCAAAACGCCAAAATAACATAATCTTTTTTGACTAACCGCGTCGATTTGGCGTATTTCGACCTTTTCTAGCGTATTTCAACCTCTTTTGCCCTCTTTTGGCGCTACCCACCACTTCGCCAAACTTCCCACCTTCCCACCTTCACCACCTCTAATAAATCCACCACCCACCTCAAAAAACCCTCCCTCCTTCACCCTCTTTTTCACCCTCTTCTTCGCCACAAAATCAACTAATTCAAACCCTCCAGATACAACAACAAGCAGTGAGCCCTAAGCCCGCAAAAGAGAGACTTTTGATGTTGCTACCCGCCCGCTGTTTCAGCTATTTCGCCCGCTGTTTCAGCAACCACGTCGATATCGCGTCGAAATCGCGGCAGCTACGCCAATTTGCCGCTACAAACGCGCCTTCCGAAACTGCGGTGAGCCCCGACCGCCTGCGTAAAACAAGTTATTTCGGCCTCATATCGGATTTATTTGATTTATTTGTTTTGCCACGCTCAAAAGGCCTCGTTTGAGCCCTCTTTTGAGCCTTTAGCCACAACCAGACCACCCCCCCCTTTCGTTTTACTCTATTGGGTTTATTTGTTTTAGCAGGTGCAAAAGGCTCTTTTTGAGCCCTGTTTTGGCTATCTTTTTGGGCCATATTTTTTGCCTATTTAACAACAACAACAACAGCTCCCCCCCCCCCCCCTCCCCCCTCTTCAAATACCCTCTCTCCCACCCACTCCTCTTCAAACTTCCTCCCATCTACAACTTCAGCATCAAGACTCTTCCTTCTTCAGCCTCTTTTTGCTGTTTTCCATTACTGTTGAACCCCCCCCCCTTCCGCCCCTTCAGAAGACTGCCAGTAAGTCTATTAGCAGTAAATCACCTAACGAACGGACTACGCCCTAAAGCTGCAGCCTAGGGTAGTTAACCCGTGTTTGAGGCGTTATTAGCCTACCGGCCTGCTAGTCTTCTTATTACTTCACACTCTTATTATTATATTAACTGAATTTAGGTTTTAGCGGGGTATTAGTACCTTCAGGGAAATAATACCTCACTAGTAGCGAAGGTCTAGTAGTACTATTAATTAACTTATTAATAGTACTTGTTTTTTCCCTAGTGAAACGGCTAAGCTAAGTCTTCTTTGAAGACTGCTCAAATTGCTTGATTACAAACCCCTCTTCTTATATCTATTTATCTATCTATTAAATCCCTTCTTCTGAAAGACCACTTCTCAATTAAGACCTTCGATAAACCCCTTAAGACTCTTAATAATCCCCTCTTTGGGAAGATAAGATCCCCTTTTTAGGAAGCCCCTTATGGGAAGTGCCCTTTTTAGGAAGCCCTACTTGGGAAGACTATAGGAAGGTCTATTAGTAAGAAGAAGATTAGTAGCAGCATCCACAAGTTGTCTAATATACGGATTATAGCCCTAAAGCTATAGCTTAGGGTAGATAACCTATATATAAGACGCTAATATTAGCCTGTGAACCCTCTTACCCCTAACTTCTAAACGTGGTCTTATCCTATAATAGCTGATAATAATAATACCTCCCCTACCCCTTCCCCTTAGCAACCTAAGAGCCCTACCCCTCAACGTCCGTCCACTATCCCAGTCCCCTAGGACTTTGTAGATATTATTAACCTAAATACCTATAGCTAAGTTAGAAGCTTTAACCCTAAGGAGCAAGACCCTACTAAAATCGCTAGCTATATTGCCTATTTTGCTAGCTAATACCTCAAATTAGGAATCTAAGGTCGCTAACTATAGGCTAACTATAGTAAAGACTTCTAAGACGTTATTAAGATTTTCAAATATATAGATCCTATTACTACTAAGGCTCTGCGGAAAATCCTCATTCTCAATAGAGTATTTATCCTATCTAAGTATTGCTAAATTAGGGATAATCTCACTATTATTACTAAAGAGACTAAATATTACCTATAGACTAATGAGGACTTTAACTCCATTAAATTGCTCTTTTCCGCCCTTATCACGAGATATAAGTATAATTAGGACTTCTATAATAACTTAATTTAGCTACTTAAGCTCATATTTTATATTATTAAACCTACTACCCCTACTACTACCCCTACCTAAAAGCCCTTAGTTAAGCCTATTATTTCACCCACATAACGGCCCCCTGCCTAATTATCCTCTTCCCAGCCTGTTTAGCGTGGCTATCCGCTATCGTTTTTGCCCATTCAAAATCATAAAAACGATGCTTAAGATGATTTTAACCCCAATTTTAATAGATCGACTGATTGGAACCCTCCTTCACGCAACTACCGCCAGCCCCCATAGCCCCCATAGCCCTATTATCCCCGCTAGCCCCTACCCCTATCTAATAATACCCCCACCTTATATTAGCTTAAGAGTCTTACTAAGTTCTATAATAATAATAACCTTAAGTATAGTAGTAGTATATTAGATGTTTTAGAGTCTAAATTGCTAGTTTTTAAGGATTGTTGCGCGAAAGCTAGTATTAATACATAATAGTATACTAAAGCTTTCTCCCTTATGCTAAAGGGAGATACTTAAGAGTACTACTTTTAGCATATTACCCCTATTTACCCCTAGCCCCTCTACTATAAAATAGTTACTTAGATAAAGAAGTACTTTAAAACTAAAGAGTTTTATATCACTAATGAGGACCTTTGGGATAATACTATATTACCTAACCTCATGCAAAAGAATCCTAATAAGTCTGTTGCTAAAAATCTTGAAATCCTGTTTAAGACCCTATCCACTATCAAACTAGCCCTTAGCAAGGAATACAATAATAGCAATGGGCCACTTTATTATAAGATCCGAAGTGCCTGCCAAGGAGTTTGAGAGTGTGAGCTTGCGCTATATTAGCGCCCTTTAAACCTCCAAGATTTATATAATTCTCTTCATTCAGCAGTTAGTATAGCATCCCATATAAATCAGAGCCTTACCTAATTCACCACGGACGAAATATATGAGGACGCTATAACTACCACACCTACTAAAAACGATGCTATATATACTAATTAACGCTTCTAAAACAGCAGTTGAGGCAACTTTCGCAAAAGCAATACTAGCAGCAGATACCGCTAAAACTATTAATAATTTCGCCCCAAGTTATTTAGCTGCTGCTAAGGTTGAAGATACTGGATTTATTATAAGCCTGAGTATCACTCGTGAAAGTACTTAAAGGAAGAAAGAGACAAGGAATATAATAACTTTAAGAATAAGTACGCTAAGTACTTATAAAACGTTACTAAAGACGACTTTATCGCCTTCCTCCTCTAATTTGAGGGCGATAATAAGCCTGATAATAATACCGACACTAAAGTTAAGCACTTTTTGTAGCAAAACGACTAGGACTAACCGGAGCTCTCTAATCCCTCTTCCTCTTCCCATAAATTCACTGCTTTTATTACTAAGACCTTCTTTACTATTAATAGCGATAAATTAATTAAATCCCTACTGAATTAAGCTACTTTCTATACAGTTATAGGTATTAACCCTACTGCTAACCTAGCACTCCATTCCACTCTATCTTCCACCTAGCTAGCCCTTCCTAGCACCTCTACTACCCCTTGCTACCTATTTACGCTTAATAGCAGATACTCTAAGGAAGTTTTCTAGGGTATTATGCCAGATTTAGGCGCAGCTAGCATATCTACCGCTAGCTAATAGCAAGTTATTGCTTTACAGTATATTCGACCTATTTTAGTTAATATAGCGAATGCTTACTAAGCGAGAGTGCGCTTTGGAGATAGCCTATTTAAGGACTCTTTTAGCATGATTGCAGTTGAGATTATATTCGGCAATATGGTGTTTCACGTCGTTCCTGCAAATACCCCTTTTCTGCTATGTTTGGGCGATATAGATCGAATGGGCATCTATTTCAATAACCTTTGCAATTATCTGCTTCAAAGTAACATCGCTACGCTAGTCATATACAAATAGGGCCACGCCTAGCTATTGCTTAATTAGGAGGAAGTCTTTACCTAAACCCGCTATCTAACTAATACCGTACTTCATTATCTATACTATTATTTTAGCTACCCCTCCGTTACTAAGTTAGTAGCCCTCTTAACCCGTGCTAGTCACCCCATTTAAATAGCAGCTATTAAGCAGTTAACTAAGGTCTGCAAATGCTATTAATTAAACGCTAGAGCCCCTTAGAGATTTAAATTTTCGCTTAAAGACGACTACTATTTTAACTATGAAATCGTCTGCAATATTATATATCTCGAGGGCAAAGCTATCCTACACGTTATTAATACTGCTACTAGGTTTAACGCTACTTACTTCCTTCCCAATTTATCCGCTAAAACGACCTGGGAGACTCTTTGTCTTTACTGGATTTACGTCTATTAAGGGCCCCCTAATTGCATTATCACAGACGCTAGGCTGAATTTCGCCGCTAAAGTCTTTAAAAATAACGCTAAATCCATAGCTATTATAGTTAAGGTCATACCTATTAAAGCCCACTATAGGATCAGCAAAACGGAGCGATATTATAGCCCTCTTTAACGCGCCTACACTATTATTCAGCAAGAACTTCCCCACGCCAAGCCCAACCTTACTCTTCAGATAGCTATTAAGGCTATTAATAATACTGTAGGCCTAAATGGCCTCGTCCCCACGCTATTAGTCTTTAGAGCCTACCCACATATTAGCTATAATTTAACCCCTTCACTAGACGTTATAGCCCGCGCTAAAGCTATTAACGCCGCTATAGACGACTTACGTAAAGAGCACGCTAAACGTAAGGTTGCTAACGCGCTAGGCGCCCGCAATAGGCCTAGCACTAATGAAGTTATCTAACTGCTACTATAGTCCCTTATTTAGGTACACCGTGAGAAGGATAGTTAGTAAGGCCCCTATTATTTAGTTACTATTTCAGGCGAAATAGTTACTATCTAACTGCCCCATAGTGCCTGAGACTTCCCCTCTACTGCCGTTAGACCCTTCTACGTCGACCCCAACCCCGAAGAAGACCCCGAAGGCCCCAATATAGCTACTCCTCCTGCTGACCCCACCCCTCCGCCCCGGCGTTGAGGAAGACCCCGAAAAAGCCTAATTGCTGCAAACTTTGTATTTTTAGGCATATTTAAGCAAGAAGTTAATAACCCCACGATATTTATCTCTATAAAAGAGAAAGCTAATTAGGAGCTCTTACTAGCTCTCTGCAAATCGGGCAAACTTATTGTTAATAGACCCCCCTTCTAAAAATCCTATAAAAAGGAGATTACTGCCCTTCTCGACTGTGAGGTCTTTCGTTTTGAACTCTTCGACCTAACTAAGCGATATGGGCGCCTTTTTAGGTCCTATATAGTTAATAAGATCAAAAATAAGACTACAACCCTATTTAAGAAGTCTCGCCTTATCATTTATGGCGTAAATAATACTAATAAGTATGGGATTTTAACCTAGTTACTAACAATTCAGCGCTATAGCATCTGCCTCCTCCTTATTATTACACCTTCTCTTAGCCCTAATAGTTATTCCATTTAGATTAGGGATATCACCCAGGCGTATATTTAGTTATAAATAGCCCTCGCTCGCAACATTTACGCCTATCTCCCTAACTAAATCCGCAATTAATACCCCCCTAGTACTATTATAAAGGTTATTAAACCCCTCTATAGCATTGCTGAGGCTAGAACCTATTAGTGGGCTACCTATAATACCTACTATTAGGATAAGCTATAAATAACTAGCTCTGCTTTTAACCTATATCTCCTCATTACTAATACCTCAAGCCCTCACTTTGCTTTCGTTAGGATATAGACTAATAACACAATTAGCCTTCGTATAGCAGCCTTTTCTGCTATTAAAGAAGAAGAGCTCTAGAAGGCTAAATTTATAGCTAAACCCAAGGAAAATCTCACTATTTAGACCTCTATCACCTTTAATAGTGGAACTATCTCCTTGACTACTAATAGAGCTATTATTCTTTAGCAGAAGGGCTAAGGTACTAAGATTGAGTTAGTGAACAATCTTAATAAGCAGAAGTATATTAAGCAGCGCGCTAGAGGGGCGTATATCGCCTCTATTTACTAGCTAGAGGCTTATTTCAACCTATCCACAGCCGCCTAACGCTAGGACCCCGATGATGAGGATATTGCTACCCTCAATAAGCGCCTCAAATAGCTTAGTAATAACCTCAATTGCAGCCTAACCTTCATTACGCTATCCCTACTAATTGCAAAACTCTTTATATTTATAGATAGTTCTTTTGCGAATAATAAGGACCTTACTTTGCAGTTAGGCTACATTATTATACTAGCTAATAAAACTACAGATAATACTACCTTCACTATTTATAGCAATATTATCTATTATAGTTCGACTAAGTGCAAGCATATCACCCGCAGTATGCTAGCATCTGAGATCTACGCTATAGTTGCTAGTGCCGACTTGGCTTTTGCAATCGTATTGACTCTCTATTAAGTTACTACTAAGCTGGGCATTACTAACCCCATCCCCACTATTATATATACCGACTCATACTCTCTATATGAGTGTTTAGTGAAGCTTGGCACCACAAAGGAGAAGAGGCTTATAATAGATATTATAGCCTTACATTAGTTATATGAGCGTCGCGAGCTTGCTGAAATCCGCTAGGTAAATAGCGAAGATAACCCCGCTGATACGTTCACGAAGGCATCACCAAATAGCGCCTTACGCCAGCTAATTAATAGGAATAAATTAATGATTTAAATAGAGGGATAGGTAACCCAAATAGCGGAAGGAACGGAGTAATAAATAGCAGTCGCTGCTACTTTGGAGGAATAGGATTTAAGCTAAAATCGTGGCTATTTGGAGGATATAGATATGGCTAAAATAGCTATCTTTTTGATGCGATTTGAGGCTAAAAATGGCCTCAAAATAAGTTATTCAATTCGTGTATTTAGATGGGCGTAATGGGCGAATCCTGGCATAAAAGAAAAACTGCTAGTGTTGGGATATTCGCCCATCTGGACCCGACCCAAGTGTTGGGCCCGTGGCCCAGCGGGCAGGAACGTCAACTATAGTAGTTATGTGACGTCAGTCACCTGATGTGGTAGTCACGTGACCTCAGTCACGTGACTCACCTCGTTAGTCTACTATATCGTTCCTCCTTTTGCTGGCCACCCTTCTAGATACCTTCTTTCCTCAGATATCATCACTACTTTGAATATTACGCGTATCCCCCTACCTTCTGGATCCAGTCTTTGTGAGACCAACACTTACTTTTCGCTAAAAGAGGCAAGGGTCTAAAATCGAGCTAATTAATCCCCAAATAAATAAAAATAATAATATATTTAGCAAAGGGTAAGAGGGGTATATATCGCCTCTATCTGCTAACCCGAGGCCTATTCCAACCTATCTACTACAGCCTAGCATTAAGATCCTACTATAGAGAATAAAAAAGCCCTTAACTATCGCCTTAAATAGCAAAAGGAGAACCTTAATTAAGGCCTAACTTTTATACCTATCAACCTAGCTATAGTGAAACTTTTTATATTTATAGATAGGTCTTTTACTAATAATACCAACCTATCTTCGCAGATTAGATTTATTGTAGTTATTGCTAATAAGGCTATAGCTAATAATAATAATACCTTCGCAGTAACTAGAAATATTATCCACTTCAGTTCAATAAAGTACAAAAGAGTTACACGAAGTGTTCTAGCCTCCAAGGTCTATAGTATAGTAGCTAGCGCAGATTTAGCCTACGCTATCGCTACCACACTATAAAAGATCACCATATACTTAAAGAAGCCTACTATTCCTACTATCATTTATACTAACTTAAATTTACTATATAGGTGCCTTATAAAGCTTAGCACTATGAAGGAAAAGCGCCTTATAATAGATATAATAGCACTTTATTATTTATACGAGCAATAAGAGATATATGAGGTAAGGTGGATTAATAGAGATAATAACCTAGCTAATGCCTTCACTAAAGAAAGCTTAAATCTATCTCTCAAGCGATTTATTGATAATAAGAAAGCGACAATTTAAATAGAAGAATAAGTAATAAGATAAGTAAAGGGCCACAAGAGCAATAATATCCCTCCCACTATAAAGGGCAATAACTACGCCATCTAAGATAATAATAGAGGTATAGAGGGAGCCCTTTGAGGCCTATTATAGCTATTAAGGGTAGTGATGAAGGCATAGAGAAAGGCCTTGTGAAGGATTTGATTTATATCGTTTTGGGATCTACAAATAACTTCATTTATATTATTTTATATGGGTTACAGCGCGCCTAGCCTCAAAAGAAAAGACTACCAGTATCGCAATAACCCCATAACCTATGGAGTAGCAGGATAGGCACTCTGCGAGATATAATATCATACATACATGCGTACGTCACGTGACCGTATTTGCAGGCCCAATATGGCACAACACCACTGTCCACATAGCTATTTATATCTTAGAGACACATACACACACTCGCACTATAGAATAGCTTCAATACGAATAATACATATTAGGGCTACGCGCGCGTACTGTTACCCACCCGTGTGAAACCAACAGAAGGATTAATACCCCCTATTATTAATCTCTAGAATATTATACTAAGTTATTATAGCTAAATAGTATATTAAATTAGATATAGTAGCTACCTTCTATAAGCTATAGGTTATAGAGGGGCACTAGGAGAGAATAGTATTCTATACTTAGTATAGCCTGTTTAAGTGGGTAGTATGCCCCTTTAGTCTAACTAGCGCCCCTACTAGCTTTTAATAATATATTAATAATATATTATAGTACTTTCTAAATAACTTTATTACTACTTATTTAGATAATATACTAATTTACTTAAATAGAATAAAGGAGGACTATAAGAAAAAGGTCTAGGAGATCCTCTAGAAGCTAGTAGTAGCTAGACTTAATCTTAATGCCGCGAAGTATAAGTTCTTAATTAAGAAGGTTAAGTATATAGGTTTTATTATAATAATAGGGAAGAGCCTCTCTTATAACCTTAAGAAGCTCGAGATAATTACTAAGTAGCTACCTCCTATCTCACTTAGAGAGGTCTAAAGCTTCTTAGGGTTTACTAATTACTATAATATATTTGTATCTAGCTATAGAGAGATTATAAAGCTACTAATATAACTTATTAAGAAAGATATAGTATTCTCCTAGGGGAGTAACTAAGATAAGGTATTTGAGAAGCTTAAGGGGCTATTTAGCACCTAATTAGTCTTCTACTAGTTTAATCTAGAGAATAAAATAGTAGTTAAGACTAACTACTTTAGGTTTGCTCTTAAAGGAGTGCTCTCCTAAGCTAACTTAGAGGGTATCTAGCGCTCTATTGTATTTTAATTACTAGTAGAGTATAATTACTCTATCTATAACAAGGAGCTACTAGTAGTACTATTTTATCTCTATGCGTGGAGAGTAGAGCTATATAGCGTCCCTACCTTTAAGGTACTAAGAGACTACTAGGGGCTTAAATACTTTATAAAGACGTAATACTATTAGTTTGCATAACGGTAGGGTAATAGTACGCGCGCGTAGCCCTAATACATATTATCCATATTAAAGCTATTCTAAAGTGCGTGTATATGTATAAGAGTCTAAGATATAAAGTAGCTATGTAGGTAGTAGTATTATGCTATATTAGGCCTATAAATATAGTTATGTGACGTACGTACGCACGCACGTATGATACTATATCTCATAGAGTGCCCATCCTACTACTCCATAGGTTATGGGGTTATTGTAATACTAGTAGTCTTTTCTTTTGTAGCTAGGCGCGCTATGACCTATTATAATAAAAACAAAGTTATTTACAAACCCCAAAACGATATAAATCAAATCCTTCTCAAGGCCTTTCTCTATACCTTCATCACTACCTTAGATAGCTATTATAAGCCTCTATCCATACCTCCATCTATACCTCTATCACTACCTTTAGTAGCATAGCTATCGTCCTTTATAGCGGAGATATCATAGCCCTTATAGCCCTTCTCTTGCCTTATTACCTATTCTTCTATTTAAGTTATCGCTATATTATTATTATTAAATCGCTTGAGGGATAGGTTTAGGCTCCCTTTAGTAAAAGCATTAGCTAGGTTCTTATCTCTATTAATCTAATATATCTTATATATCTCTTATTACTTATATAACTAATAAAGTGCTATTATATTAATTATAAGGCGCTTCTCCTCTATAATACTAAGCTTTATGAGATATTTATTATATAAATAAAAGTTAGTATAGATAATAGTAGAGATAATAGGCTTCTTTAAATATATAGTAATCGTTTGTAGTATAGTGATAATAATATAGGCTATATCTGCGCTAGCTACTGTACTATAAACTTTAGAGGCTAGAATATTTTATATAAACCTTTTGTACTTTATTAAGCTAAAGTAGATAATATTACAAGTTATTATAAAGGCATTATTAGCTATAGTCTTATTAGTAATAACTATAATAAAGCCGATTTATAAAGATAGGTTAGTATTATTAGTAAAAGACCTATCTATAAATATGAAGAGTTTCGCTATAGCTAGGTCGAGGAGCATAAAAGTTAAGCCTTAATTGAGGTTCTCCTTTTGCTATTTAAGGTAATAATTAAGAGCCTTTTTATTTTCTGCAGTAGGATCTTAATACTAGCATATAGCAGATAGGTTGAAATAGGCTTTAGGTTAGCAAATATAGGCAATATATGCCCCTCTTACCCTCTACTAAACGTATTATTATTTTCATTTATTTAGAGATACCCTTAGGTTAATTAGCTTAATTTTAGACTCTTGCCCCTTTTAGTAAAAAGTAAAACTACTATCTTTACCTAAAGTAATAATACTACTATTAAATTTTAGTGAGGATTTATAATTAATTTGCTACTTAGCTTTAGTAGTAAAGTTAGCATTTTTAAGCTCTATATCCTCTTATTAGGAGAACTTTAGTATAAATAGTCTAATAGTATTATTAGTTTATATACTAATAATACTAAATAGCTATTTGTAGCTATTAAAGAGATTAATAGGCATAAGTTAAAAAATAATTATTCTATCTCGAGATTCTTTCTATAGTAGCTGCTATATATAGCCTAGTAATAGGTGCTAGCTTCTATAATACTATGTAACAGTTTAATAATCCTTATAATGTAATTTTTAGGGTATTTGCTATAAATCTCCTTTAGTAGATCTGCGAAAATCAACTTATTAAGCTCTATTTATAGTTAGATTTATGCTTATATATTATTGTAGAGATATAGTATATAGCCCTCTCTTATAAGTAATAGAGTAATAATAAGAAGAAGTTACTAACTTACCTGCTATATTATAGGGGACTAGGTAAGTATAGAGCCTTTCTTGCTATTATTATAGTTCTAAATAATAAGCCTTAACTTCTTATAGAGCTAATTAATATTTAGGTAGTAGTAGCTATAAAAGTAGCTATTATAGGCCTCTATTCTGCTCTTTTATTTGCTACTCTTATACTTCTATATATTAGGCCTGCTAGCAATATTTCTTAGACTTATTCTTCTTTGCGTGGGCGGCCTCAGCAGCGCGAGATTAGGTCTGCAAGTCTTAGTAATAGTATAGCAGGACTATTATTATCTATTCCTATTATCTTTTTAGTATTTAGGTCTAGAGGAGGTAGCGTGGCCTTATTATAATTAGAGTAGTGCTACCGGCGGATAACTATTAATTAGGATGCCTAGGGCCCGCGAGGTAGGTTGAGGGTATAGTTTTTACTATTAATAGCGAGGAGTTTATATAGCTCTAGCCCTTCTTTCTATAGTAGACCTAAATAACAGATAATAATAGTAGCTAAAGAATTAGTATCATATCTAAGCTATTATAGGTAATAAGGGTATTAGTAACTTAGCGGGAGGCCTAGTGCTTCTAGAGGTTTTCTATTACCCTTTATATAGCGGCAGCCTATTACTAGAGGTCTAGAGATAGGGGCGAATCGTTATTAATTTGGGAGTAAGCGCTAAACACAAGCAGCATAAGCACTAGGCTATTAGGCCTAGCAGTATTATGCATAGCCTTAATAGCTATTTAAAAAATAATCTTATAATCTATATTAAGTAGGTTCTTATAAATAATTATATTTACCCTCTATAATATAGCGTGATATTACTTAACCTTATTAATAGAGTTATAAGCCTTAACTAGTACTTTAGTAGTAGTTATTAAAAGTAACTAAAGAGTATTTTATTACTTCAATTAATTGAAGTTAGTACTAGTATTAGTAATAGTAATATCTAGTAGCTTAAGGAAGATATAGATCTAGTATTATTTGAAGGTATTAAGTATTATAGTTATAAATAAATCCTTTAGGGATTTAGCTATATTAAATATAGTCATAGCATTAATAATATAGAGTACTAGGCGCTCTTTAAGGTAAATAATATTAATAACTATAGCGTAATTGAAGTTTGAGTTATTTTTAATTATAAGTTTGAATTAATTTAGCGCCCCTATATTAAGTTAATAGCGCTCACAAAACTTCATAAGATATTTAAGTAGGTGTAACTTAACTTAATAACTAGCTTACTGAAGGACTTGATGAAGTAAGTAAACTAATAGGTAGCTAAAATATTAATAGAGTTATTATAATTTAGCCTCTATAAGGTTATTATAAGCTAAACCTTTTTCTATCCCTAATAATAGCTATAAGTAGCTCTATTTATATATCATAAGTATACTAAGGTTATCTTATTATAAATAGTTTTAAAGGTTATTAAAGCATATACCTAACTTATTTATATCTACTAAGCAGAGCAAGAATAGAGTATTTATAGATGCTATATAAAACACTATATCTCTAAATAGTATAGGGATAATTATTATCCCTATTAATCCAATAGCCCCTCCTAGCCCAAACCTTATTCTTACCCCTTTTGCTATTATAGAGTTAATTATGATATTAAATATAATTCTCTTCAGCGCCTTAAATTAGCCCTTGCCGGCTATTAAAAACACTACTGCCTCTATACTAGGGATAATACCTTAGAAGGTCTCTAAAGAGTACCTTCCTTTAAGTGTAAATGATCTAATAGATATAAGCTTAGCTAATTCTTTAAATAGATGTAAATACATAATAGCATAGTAAGCTACTTAATTAAGCAATAGCCTTAGGATAGTCTTTTTATCTATAATAGGGACTCAATTAGTGCTCTAGCTACTATTTAGGTTTGCGAATTAGGTGAAGAACGTGTTATGCTATTTCTCTTCAGAGTCGCTATTAGTATAATAGTCCCTACCCTCATTAAGCGATTAAAAATATATCTCAATCTCCTCATCCTCATTAATTATTCACTACCAAATCATTAGTTATTCCTTCTATAGCCCCTTTATAATATATTAAGAACTACTAGTAAGCTGCTCTTAATTTATTAAGGGCTTAGGAATTATTTTACTATTATAAGTAGGCTTTATTCTTCTCTTTTTATATATAGCTACTTAAATAGTATCTAAGCTCTTCATAAATATAGCATTTCATATCTTATCGCCATTCTTTTAGGCTGCTTTTATTATCTCTCTATAGCTTAGCCCTTCTAAATCTATTATTTTAACCCTTACTATTATATTTACAGTCTATCCAGTACTATTCGGCGTAATATTGAGTTTGTAGTACTTAACTATTTATAAACGTAATTGTATTACTAATAGCAACCTTAAGCTATTTGTAGAGGCCCTTGAAAGTCTTTAATAGGTTTATAGTAGCTTATTTATATTCTTTAATCCCTTAGCAGCCTTAAAGAAGTTAATTACATACTATCTTATTGCTTTTGTAGGCTTCACTAAGCGCTAGCTAAGTTAATATAAGGGTATTAATTAGGGTATCCAAAGCCTCTAGTTTAGACTTTAAGGGGTTATTAATTATAATTAAAATAAGCGTAGTATTATTCTATATTATAAAATAAGCTTAAGTAAACTCTTTAATCTCAAAACATCCCTCAAGCCTATTAATAATATAGGCATTATTTAGATAAAGTAATAGGTAGCAAAAGCTCTCATAACAGTATTTCAGCGCTCTTCCTCTTAGCATTATTAAAAAAACTACTAGTATTTAGTCCTTTATAATACCTATCCTCTCATAAATATCTTAAAACATCCATAGTTTTAGCTTAAGAGCATCTATATCTTCGCCACTATACTTCATTTCATTAGTATACATCTTAACTAGGTCTGAAATTTAGCATACCAATAGGCAGATACTATTATCTTATCCCATTATATTAACTATAGTAGTTTAAGTAGAGGTAATACTATTAATAGGGTCTTTTAGCTCTTAGCAATTCTCCCGCAGCCCTTCTACAATAAGTTAAATTATTAATAGAGCTAAGCAATCCTCCCATAGCCCTTCTGCAACAGGTTAACTTATTAATAGGGCTAAGCTAGTAGCCGCAGCTAATGCCCTTATTAGCATCGTGACATCAATATTCCAGAAGTTAGTGATATTCCTACTAAACTCTTCTCTATCTAAGCTTTTTACAAACGTAGTACTCCTCTTAATCTACTTATTCACTTCCCTAGCAGTCCAAAAGTAGAAGTCTTCCTAGATTATAACATCATATATACAGTCTACAATACGTAATCCATCTTAAGCAATATAGACGCCGTAGTCTATAAGATACTAGCAGAGCTTCCTAATAGCTACTAGAGTCCCTTTTTAGAAAAGCTTAATGAATAAGCCTATAAAGTCCACTATAAACTCTATCTATAGGTCTTTACCAAAGAGTCTATTATATTAATATACTTTAATATAGTATATAATCTTTATAATTACTTATCTTTTAGTAACATTATTATTAAAACTAATATCCTGGCTCTAATCTTCCTTATCTACTAGAGCCTTATATTTTAATAATATTAATAGCTCTATAATAGGTTTAAATAATTAACTTAGCAGTATTAATATTACTAAAGATCCCTTAGAGATACTTATTTATAGCTATTTAAATAGTAGTAGTAGTATTAGTATTAAGGGTCCTAGAGTTACTATTATATCTAAATAAGGCATAACTAACAATTGAATAGATTAATTAGGTAGTTATATATAGTTTCTTCTAATATTTCTATCTCTCCTCACCCTTAGTAATACGTATTAATAGGAGATAGTAATAATAATAATAAGTAATCCTTATTTAAAGTAGAGGCTTATAATATATATAAGTTAATATTATTTTAATATTATTTAATATCTCTACTTACTAGGTCTTATATTATATATTAGATAATACGCTACTTAAGGCTTAAGTTATCTTATTTTACTCTACCTTATATCTTAGAGTTAAATTGATATACTTTGTTTTATAACCTAAGCGTCTCAGGAGAGTTAATTGTTATATAGAGGTTAATTATCAAAGTATTAGTAGACCTCTTTTATAGTTATTTTCCTACTTTAAGAGTTCTATAATATCATTTTTATTATATAATAGTAATAATAAGAGTTATATAATAGATATAAGGGTCAAAAGCATTCTTCAAAAAGATCAACATATATATCTATCTACTAATAATATATTAATTAATCTAGGTAGCATAAAAAGGCTTTCTAGTAATAGTCTTCTAGTAGGTTTAATATATCAAACTAATTATCAACTAAAATAGAGCTTTCATCTCTTCAAGTAGTAACCTTACTAATCTACAGTTTCATAGCGTAGCCGAAGTAGTATAACAGTAAAGTTAACTACTAATTAGTATTAGTTTGCACACGGGTAGGGTAACAGTACGCGCGCGTAGCCCTAATACATATTATTTATATTAAAGCTATTCTTAAGTGCGAGTATATATATAAGAGTCTAAGGTACAAACTAGCTACATAGGCAGTAGTATTATACTATATTAGGCCTGCGAATACAGTCACATAATATACATACGCACATATAATACTATATCTCGCAGAGTGCCCGTCCTGCCACTCTATAGATTACGGGGTTATTACGACAAATACCTTATAGAATACTAGAGTAGGTAAGTAGAGGAGTTATTTTAGTATAATTTCTATATTAAGTATTGCTCTAATAGGGAGGTAGTAGCTCTAGATGCTCTCTCTTAGTGGGAGTAAGATATATCCTAAGGGTGGGATAATAAGTAGAAGTAGGGAAGGGTTCTATAGCTAATACCTAAATATATATAACCCTAAGGAGACCCTATTACTAGCACCCTAGTAAGGAGGAGCTAGGTACTAGTAGGCTGCATAAATATCCCAGATACTATAGTTTTTACTAGGAACCTAGAGCTATAGGTACTTGAGTAGGAGATAGTAAAGAAGGATACTACCTATAGAGCAGCTTATAATATAGTTAATTAATAGCTATATAGCTTCCTGCTAGAGGTTAGAGCGAAGATCTAGCTTAGTAAATATAGTATTAATAACCTTAGGAGGCTAACCTTCTAGGTCAGGCTATAGGTACTAGGCGGGGAGAATAAGAATAACCCCTTAGGAGCGCTCTATACTAAAATTATCTAGTAGAGCTATAACTTAAGTATAACTACTTATCTAAGTTATAATAATATACTTAAGATAGTAAGCTAATAATTCTATTATTTAGGTTAGTTCTAAACTAAATAAAGATTTATATAGAACTATAATATATATAGAGAAATATTTATCTAGAGGTAAGTAAAAAAAGGGTTTCTTAAGCCCCTACTAGTACTTAACTAGCTATACTCTAATCTCTCTATAGATTTTATTATAGACCTACTACTTATAAAAGATAATAGTAGTTTCTATTTATAGGTAATAGCAGACTAGCTTAATAAGTTTATAGTGCTTAAAGAGATAGAGACTATAGAGGTAGAAGCTTATACTAAATGCTTTTTAACTTACTACTTCTACTTCTACTTCTATAGGTTCCGGCGCAGTATTATTAGCAACCGGGGGACTAACTAGGTAAGCTACTTCTAAGCTAAGTTCTACTACCTTATAGGAATTATTAGCACAGGAAATGTCTTCTTATGAAGTAAGAAGTGGAATAAAGAGATAGAATAAGTACAAGGATATTTAAAAGGAAAATTAGGTAGTTAAACTATATAAATTCTAAAAGACTTTACATTTAGATAGAAGAAAAAATATAGATATGAACAGGTGTATATTTTATATATAAATTCTTATATTTAAAAGGCTAAAAAGCTGGGGGAAAAAGCAGGCATATATATCCTGCCTTTTTCCATAGGACTTCGCATTTATAATATGCTTCGCATTCGCTTTTGGCGCTTAAGATATACTTAGTTATGCTACTGCACGCTAGGGCGCGCTAGGGCGCGCTAGGGCGCGCTAGGGCGCGCTAGGGCGTATATGCTTAAGTAGTTTAATCGTAGGTTTTGCGCTTAAGCAGCCTAAATATATATAATATACTTATGTGTAGTTTTATGCTATGGTCTTATATATTTAAGCGTAGGTTTATACTAATGTATCTATGTGTGGTTTCAAGCTACTATATAGCTATATACACCAATATAATATATCTTTTATATAGTTTTAAGCTACTATATAGCTATATGCGCTAATGCGTAATAAAACCTTAAGTATAATATATATTAAAGTATATTATTTCTAGGTTATATTTAGATTGGTTTTAGTCTATCTATACAGGAGTAAACTATATACTATTTAATGTGAAATCGAATAGAGAATTTAAACATATACTTTATATTATTATATCTCATATAGTGATAGAGATGTCATACTTCAAAGGTATAGAAGTAAAAGATATTACCTTTACTTTATTTCCTATAGGAATAACTTAGCTACTAAGTATAATATACTACTTATAGATTAATAGTAGGATAGAGAGAAAGAACTAGGAGATCTAAGCTATTTTATAGGTATATATAATATAGGCTTAGGATAACTAGAGAAAACTACTCCCTACTAGCTAACTAGTGCTTAGAAATAGGGTTAGTAGTATAACTAGACTCTCCTAATTTTCTCTAGAGTATAGATACTATCCTAACTCTATACTAGTTATAGAAGAGGAACTTAATATACTTATTATAGAGTAAATAATAGCTACTCTCCTAGTAAGTAGGCTTAGAGATATAGTAGGTTTTATTTAAGCTAGTATAGTAGCAGCTTAATAATAGAGTGAGAAACATAAAAATAAATATAGGTCTTCTATAGAGAGATACTAAGTAAGTAATAAGATCTAGTTATTAATAGCAAACTATAAGAGCTCTAGGTTTAATAAGAAACTCTTATAGCTATACTATAAGTATATAGTTATAGGCATACTAAGCTTCTATATTATAGAACTAGACGTCCTAGGGAACATCTACCTGAGGTTCTATATTAACCTTTTCTAGAGCGTACTAGAGAACCCCTTGCCTGCCTAGTTAAGAGTAGATTTATAGCTACTATTAATTATTATAGATAATAGTAAATTCAAATAGCGCGTAGAGGAGATTTATGCGGTATAATAAAGGGCTTTAAGGAGAGGGCAGTAGTGTGAGGCACTAATTAAGTAGAAAGGGTATATAGAGCCTATCTAGGAGCTAGCAGAGGCTATTATAGAGACTAAAGCGGCAAGTAAGTATAAAGAGAGATATAAGCTAATTATAGCTAATAATAGTAACCTAGCTTATGCTTAGAGGGCCCCTAGCTGGGGGAGGGGATAATATTATAGGCTACGCCCAGTTGGAACTATCTGGGCTTCTGCTCAGATTCACCGCTCTTAGGGCCCACCCAGTAGCTACCCACAAACCTAGCATAACCTTACTAAAGCAGAAAACTCTCTCTTTTTCCTCTTTAGCTTTAAATAAATGGTATTACGCTACCTCTTATCGCATAGACTTAGGTCAAGCCCTTCACAGCATTATTACTTAAGTAAAAATAAGTAGCTTTATATAGAATAAGGAGCTAAATTAAGAATTTACTAACCTTATATAAGTACTTAATAGTTTAAATTTAGATATATAGGTTTACATTTACTAGATAGTATAGGAAATAGAGTAAAAGTAATATATTTTACACCTATTCTTTGAAGTACTATATCTCTAAAACTATGTAAAGTATAACAGTATAAGTTATATATTTGAATTCTCCATTCGATTCCGCATCGAATAGGATATGGTTTAATCCTATATAGATAGAGTAAAACCAATCTAAATATAACCTAGAAATAACGTACTTTAATACATATTATATTTAAGGTTTTATTACGCATTAGCGCATACAGCTATGCAGTAGCTTGAAATCAAAGATGCATCGCATTAGCGCATGCAGCTATATAGTAGCTTGTAACTATGCAAAAAATGCATCGCATTAGCGCATGCAGCTATATATTAGCGTAAACCTACGCTTAGATATATGAGATTATAGCGTAAAACTGCGCATAGGTGCATTATGCACTCTCAGGATGCTTAAGCGTAAAGATTTACGCTTAGACTGCTTAAGCGCATACGCACTAGCGCGCCCTAGCGTGCGCTAGCGTAACTAAGCGTATCTTAAGCGCCGAAAGCGAATGCGAAGCATATTGCGAATGCGAAGTCCGGTGGAGAAGGCTGGACATATATGCCTACCTTTTCCCCCAGCTTTTTAGCCTTTTAGATACGAGTATTCACACACAAAATATACACCTATTCATATCTACATTTTTCCCTCCATCTGAATATCAAGTTGTGTTTTAGGATTTATATGGTTTAACTACGTGTTTATCCTTCTGAATATCCTTGTACTTATTCTATCTCTTTGTTCCACTTCTTATTTCATAAGAAGATATTTCCTGTGCTAACAGATAGTAGTATAGCTATATATTAAGAGCGCCTATTTAATTATAAGAGAGACTCTAAAGAATCGTTATATTACTTTTAAATACTTATAATATAAGTAACTTATATATAAGAATAAGTTATAGAGTATTTATTAATATAGCTATTGAAGAAGTGGGAGAAGTAGAAAGAATTCCTGTATAATATAAATACAATTCAAGTAATAATAGTAAATAAGAGTAACTTTCCGAGTTTATTATATATTATTTAATTAGAAGGAAAATATAGATATTAGTAAGTATATATATTATATAAGAATTTCTTATATTTCAGGTGCTACAAAGCTGGAGAAAAGGTTAATAAATATAAACTATAGTTTTTACTATTTCTTTTGATAGGTGGTCGGTCGAGGTCTGGGGCCGTCAATCTCATTCGGCTCTCATGTGGCTGCTTCACTGGCCAGACTGAAATGCGACGTCAGTCGCGCTGGACTCTGCGGCGGGCCCAGGCGGCCATCTTGATGCTAATCTCGGGATCCAGTCTCTCGGAGACCACGTGCTGAACCGTCAGACCGGATCCTGTCGCCCTGTGATGTACTGTGGTATTGGAGCCATGCGGCTTTTAGGTTGTGTTATAGACTTGCTGTTGTTTCGATACTAGAACCGATACTGAATATCGACGCGTGGCGCAGAGGTCGCTTTGCAAAAAACTTGAGAGTCAGGGCAAGGTCTTACTTTCCCGTCTGACCAGAAATAACTTTTCTCCCACTTTATGCTCTCACCCGATCACACGAGAAAATAAGGAAATAATAGCCGGAGATACTAACCGTCTCCCAAGTCTCCCCAAAACTCCTCCAGGTCATCTGCCCTCCACTTCGTACCCCATCCGCTCTCCCTTTCGATCTTCTCTAGGAGTTGTAGTATCGCTCGGTGCTCGGCGGGATGACTCATGCAACGTCCCGCAATCCAAAGAGGCTGGACGCTGTTCGTCCAGGCCCCATGGTGGTGATTGGTCATTGAGATTCCGCATATTTGTCTTGCATGCCAGAGTGCCGACCGCGGCCTCGGGGACAACCGGAGCGAGGTAGGTCTATTCTGTAGCATGAGGAGCGATGCTGTGTGGTATAATTGGTTGCCTGATATGGCAGCCGGATTGCTGTATAAAATCTTGGGGAAGGGCTGCTTGTCGGAGGAAGGAATAGACATGATGTGCTGCATTTCGGAAGGCCGACGGCTGTGCCAATCCTCAACATATCTCCATAGCTTCATCCACCGTACCCTGTATCTCATGTCACTTCTAGGACCGTCAAAGGACAGACCGCCTGGGTTGGCCTTGGCCAGCGGGGCCAACAGGTCGAGAACCTGGGCGCAGATGTAGACCGAGTAATTCGCCCACATGTCGTTGCCGAGGCTGGATAGAAACAAGGCGGCATCCGCATCCAGATCCATTTGCGGCGTCCAGTGATTTACTGGGATCAAAGTTTTCACCGACGAAATCAACCCGCCGCAGACATCCATCCGAGCGAAACACCAGAACAGGGCTTGTTCGACCCCACCCACAAAGCCGTTCATGCCGACTGCCTCCATGAGACTTGCGCAGCCGTCGAGGTGCCTTCGCCAGGCTTTTGGAGAGCAACTCGCCATTTCCAGCACGCACAGGACCACGCATGACGCTATCACGGCAGTTGTTCGTGTAGATAGTTGTGGCAACAAGAGGTGTATCGCTTCCTGGTAGAGTGCTAGACTCTGGTCGGTTGGTCGATCTCTGTTTTTCAACTCTAGCTGTCTAGCTGATAGAGCAAGCATGGAGTAACGCAGGTGATCATGTGAACGAGCCATAGTCGGTAACGAGTGTTGGAAGTGTCGCTGGTTGTCAAATTTGTCGAGCCATGGCGAGATCTCGTCGACCCAGTTCTTCCACAATGCACACTCCTCTTCCAGGGGTAAGAAAGGTGGCTCGTGGTCTGAGGATATTTCGCCAGTGACCTCATGGGCCTCTGCTGATGACGTGTCACCGGAGCTGGCATCGATGGACCTTCGTCTCGAAATTTGTCCAGAGGCTGGTGATGCCGGCCTCGTCGGGCCATTCGAGCGCACCTCTTGAATGAGGTGCTGTCTGAGAGTTGAATGTAGTTCGTGGTATGCGGAGCCGGGCAAGAAAATGCCATCCTCGTAGGAGCCTTCTGGCGTGAACATTTGGTCCATGAACTCAAAGGGTGCGTCCACCAAAGATTCAAGGGCGAGAGTTGTTACAGGTAGACCACTGACCGAGGTTACGGCATGGTGATCGTGCGGCCCCTGACCGGCACCTCCCTGACTAAGATATAACAAGTTTGCAACGGCGTTGTCGGTAATTATTTGCGACGCGGACGAAGGTGACGCCTGGAAATCCATGCGATCTCCCTCTCCCGAATGTGGGTGGCCCTTGTCGCTAACATGGTCATCTCCGCGTGTTGAAGGCGTCAGCAGCGAGCCGAAGCCTGGTACCGGCAAAGCTTTGGGATCCGTTGGGGCAGAACTCGGCGCAGAAGACGATATCTTTCGTTGCGCTGTAGTCGAGCCGGCCACCGACGCGGTATGTCCTCCAGCTGTAGACGTTGTGTATGATGCGGGACTGTCAAAAGTTTTGGCGTCGTCATCCTCGTAGGCTTTGCGACGTTCGCCCTCGCCCTCGGGCTCTGGTGGCGATAGCTCAACTTCGGGTTCAGGTTCCGGCTCAGAGTCGTAGTGGAGGAATCCAGGCGGTAGGTGGTAGTCCCGGATAACCTCGCTGGTGACATCTAGAATCTCGAAATGCCGTCGCGAAGGTGGTCTTCTTGCCTTCTTCATCGAGGGATGGTCCTGCAGGATGGTCTGGGCATTTTCGGCGCGGAAGGTGACCTTGACGCCCCATTCGCACCGTTCTTTCCGGCGCGCGCAGCCTCCGCAAGCCGGTCTGCCCTCGTCGCACTTGCGCTTTTTGCGGCGACAATTGAGGCATCCCGTGCGTGTTCGGGTCCTCTTCTTCTTGGCTGGCGGCGGCGGCTCGTCGGGATCGCGGGCGGCGGCAAGCAAAGGCGGAGGCGTGGGCGGTGGCCGGGTCTGGACCTCCTCGGCCGGTGTGGGCGGCCGGTCGACCATGGCAACGACAGACTACCTCTCAGAGGGCTTCTGCAAGCTGCGGGCGTCGGCAAGGCGTCGGCCATCCAGACTCGGTATCCCAATGCGCAAGCGCAAACCTGCTGGGGAAAGGCGGTGGCTAGAGAAAGACAACGAGAGGAGTAGGAAGCGTTCGTGGCCGGGGTAGGTCGTCCAATTGGTGAATGGTTGTGTGAGAAAATCGTGGAGCAGTTGCGCTTCGACATGCGCTTCTGCGAAGAGTGAGTGCACCAGCGGCTATGTTGTGTGTATGAGGTAAAGTATATAGGCGAATTATTTGATAAGACAGAAGGACCAAAAGGAATGCGAGCTCTGCCTTTGACTTTGAGGGTCAGGTGAAGCTAAGCAGAGCTTGCTCAATTCGTCCGGGGTCAAGAACGGGAGATCAAACAAGCAGAGTTCATTCTACTGCATAGCTGATGTTTGCCGATGACCGGGAGCTACTATAGTAGACGAAAACCCTGGAACCGCAGTCCGTCTCCTCCAACCAATTCAGAGTTCGTCTTGGTGCCCTATGGCAACGGCTTCCGGGCACATGATAACGGCTCGTGCTGCTGTAGCGTAACGGGCTGTGGCTAAGAGCTGTACCGAGCTACTTCAGCTTCGAATGACAACAAGAAGGGGCTGTGATGAAGCTGCTTTGACGCGGGACCTCGAACAGGAGGAGGCACGCGGAAGGAAAGTTCTGCGGGGGCGGGGGG
>JAXCEF010000374.1:0-54822 GCA_037178605.1 Colletotrichum euphorbiae
CTAATTTCTAATCCTCTTCCTAATATACTATAAGGTTTAGGAGTTTATTTAGGAATTAGTAACTCTCTCTATATATTAGTTAGTAAGCCTTAAGGCTTTATTGTAGTAAGAGTGTGAGGCGCTTCTAAATAAAGAGAAGCAGCTGGGTATAGAGGGCCTACATAGCTCTCTAGAGGTATCTATCATAAGGTTACTAGTAGCTTTATTAAGCACTCTTAAGGTCTTAAGGACTGTGTTAGCTGATTTAATAGGTACTTTAACCTTATTAATAATTTCTTAAGCGCTCTAGACGTCTAGAGCATCTTCCTTATTATCGAGAGAGTAGAATTTTATTTTATAAAAGTATATATTAAATATAATAGTAACCTAGTTAAGTATAGGAACTTAGATCCTATAGAGGTTATATATTTTGAGTACATATCCTATGAGGTATCTAAGATAAGCCCTAGAGTTAACCTTATAATAGTATTTCCTAATGCCTATCTCTTATGCTCCTTCAAGCGGGTAAGCTCTGCAGCTATAGGTATAGAACCCTCTCTAATATGGGCGAAGGTTTTAGTGCGTTAAAAGCGCGAGGTCTAGCTCCTCCTATTAGAAGTATTGTTGGAACTACTTAAGTTCTTTGTGAATAAGGCTTTTCTAGTTGTTTGTAGCGCGCGGGCTGATATTAGATGTGATAATTAATGCTCTCTACGCCTCTAATATAAGGTAGATTAGTAGATAAGTTCTAGATAATATTGCTAGGGCTTTTGGGATAACCTCGCCGCCTGCGCGCTCGCCTCCTCTTATGGGCTCCTTTATGTTTATTAGTGGGAGTTCTATATTGATGCCTTGTTCTTCTATCTATTATTTATAGCGCGTGAAGCCTAGGATAGCGATCACAGCGCGCTCGATATTATGGCGAGCTTTCCAGATATTTAGGCCTTATTATTTTTATACCTAATATTTAAATAAAACGAGTGCTCTAAATACCTTATTATTCTCCTTAGAGACTAAAGGAATCCTAAAGAGCCTTCTGCTATACTTATCCTTAATTAGGAGCATCTAGGCGTATAGCCCGCTAAGCTTCTAATAGTTAAAAAGATCCTATGCTATTCTATAGTAGGGTTGGGGGGCTTTGCCTTCTAATAGACTGCGCGAGATAACCTAAGTAGCGTAAACTTAAGCTTAGTATTAACATTAGATATAGAGGGGGCCTTAATTTATACCCCCCTAATATTATAGACTAGGTGCTTAAGAGCGGCCTAACCTAGGTATCTAGAGCGAAGATACTAAGTATAAGTATTATTAGTTCGTTTAGCTGCGCAGTTATATAATAGCTACGCAGGCTTCTTATTATTACATAGGGCTATAATATTAGTAGAGCTTATAGAAATATTAGGATAAGGCAAGTAAATAGAAATAGAGTTACATTAGAAGAATACTATGTTGCTCTTATGAATAAGCTGCTTGATATAGGTGGATTTGCTAGTCTTCCCGAACTATAAAGTATAGTTATAACTACTATATTAAATACCTATCTTATAGAGGAGCGCCTCTAAAATAATATTAGTATATATATTTTTAATTATAGTAATGTTGTTTAGGATTAGGGCGCTTTTCTAACTTCTGGTTATATTCTTGATAGTATTTGGGATATACTAGGTGCCTCTACTAGTAATAGGTATACTTATACTACTAACCTTAATTACCTCGTTATTATTCGAGTAGATGAAGAATCTAGCTACTACCTTCCTCCTATTATTAATAACATAAAGGGTACTATAGTTATTTGACATAATGCTTAAGAGAGAATATAGAGGCCTTTAAAGAAGGTAAATATAGCTAAATAGGTTTCTGCTATTTAGCCTGTATCTAGTAAAAGGCTGTAATTAATAATATAGTAGGAGATATTCTTAGGTAGCTATTATTAGCCTCTAGAGGAGTTGGAGCTGCTATATCTGCTGCGCTTAGCTTGGCTATTGCTGCGCCTACCTCGGTCAGAGGGGAGCTATCTAGTCCTTTTAGACTCCTTTGTAATCTACCCTGTGCGTTGGAAACTAGTGTGTAGGTAGGCCTACTAGGGAGATATTGCTGCCTCTTAGATATGCTAGGCTTTATTCTGGGCTCTCTTATAGGTTTTTATTTAGTTTATTAGAGTATTTGTGAAGGCTTATTAGAGGAATAAGTATTAGTATAGGGATTAGTAGCAGTAGCGCTTATAAGGGTAAGCGGGTATTGTACTTAATAAGCTTATAAACAATGAGGCCTCTCTTATTGAGGAGGTAGTATAAGAATTAGGCTTAAGTAGATCCTAATTATTAGAGTAGCTTATAAGAGTTATTAAGCGCTTAGAGCTTTGCTATAACCCCTGCTATAGCTTGGGCTATTAGTAGGTTTACTATAGATCTTAGTAGAGAGGATAATATTAAGCTACTTAAGTAAGAGACTTAGTATACTGTCTTATCTACTTATATAATAAGATCTAGCTAGTACTAGGCCTAAGTGAGGGTAATTTAAAAATAAGAAGCTTTAAGAAATAAGCGCTTATTATAACTCCCTTATGCCTTAGAGATATTTTAACTTTTGATAGGACTATAGAGATAGCATTACTTCTTAAAATATTTGGATAGCCTTATTATATACTTAGTATGCTTTAGAATCTCCTTATAATTATAGTAAGCTTATTTCTTAATATTCTTATTAGAGCGGCTTAGATAGTACTTAAGATAGTACATGAGGTTCTAAAGGTTAAGCTAAGACTTATTCAAGGTCATTAATTTAAATCTCATGCTCTTAAGATAATTCAAGTTAACTATTTAAAAAATAAGCCCCTAAAGAGCCTAATATAATATAACCTATAAGGTGAGAATTATACTATTAGTAGAGTAGAACTTAAGAGTATTACTTTACTACTATTAGATTTTAGTTTATATTATAGGGCCTAGTAGAGTTAGCTCTATAAGCGCTCTACCTCCTAAGGTAGTACAGTGGGTTACCAAAAAAACGGTAAGACCCATTTTCCCCAGATTTCACCCGGTCAACGGAAAACCACCCGGATTGCGCCAAAAGTCACAAGTATGCTAAATAGCTAGCAAAAGGCGTCAAATTACATAAATAGTACCTCAAGTAGCATATTTATTATTTAATATATTTAGTATTTCGTATACTAGCTGGGCGTAGCTAGGACGGCTTGGATTCTATTGACTATACTGTTGATGAGGCTGTTGATTGTAGATATAGGGATATTCTCCTAAATGTTGATTGTAGCGTCCACAAGCTTGTAAAGAGTTTTCTCCGACTTAGGAGCTGTAGATAGATAAGAATACTTTTTTATGATTCTTTCTTTTAGAAGTTTCTATATATTCTTAATAGGGTTGAGGTTAGGTAAATAGGGTAGCAAATCTAGTATAGAGTAGCTCTTATCCCTTAGAAACAAAGTTGTGATCTTTGCTGAATAGATTGAGGTATTATTTTTTATAAATATATATTTAGGTTCCTAAATAGGTAGAGAAAATATTCTTTGAATATTTTAATATAGAGTTAGGTAGTAATATTACTATAAGTAGCCTCTAGATTGCTATAAAGAGCTATAAAGTTACTTCTTCCGCTAAACTAAATAGTACTCTAAACTATCTAGTCTTATTACTTACTTTAATAATAAACTTAAATATATTTCTTTTTCGTAGCTATTAAAGCTTAGTTATAGAGTTCTAGTTAGTAGTAAGTATTTATAATAGGAAGTTAAAAATATATCTTTTAGATAGAAAACTTACTCCCTTTAATAACTAGCTCCCTTATTAATAGAGCGCTATCTTTATTCTAGTGCTTATAGATAAAATAATATTGCAATATAGCAGCCTCTTTACTAAGATATAGGTATATTACTATAAGATAGTAGCTAATCTTTTACTTAATAAGGTATTGCTATAGAGCTAACTTAGAGATATAAGGGTAGTAAAGTTAAATAATAGATAGGTTTAAGATAAAAGACTTAAGAGCAATAAGTTAGAGGATCTGCCTTTTATATCGATTATTTAGCTTAGGTGGTGCGCTATAGCTGGGCAAAGAGATACTAGCATCTTGAGCCCTATATCGCGAAACGACGCCGTAGACGTGCCTCTTTGAAACTCTTTCCAGAAACGCGATACTGCCGACTTTTGGCCTGTCTCCCATCTTGCGAAAATCCTCGATTGACGACGAGGTGTCGAATGCTTGAATTCATCCTTGAATCGATTGCGTGGCGGCGTGAAGGGCATCGTGGGTTGTTGGGTTGTAGGTGGGAAGACGCGTTCGTGGGGTTTTTTCGAGTAACGCGAAAAATTACCATTTTCTTTGGTACCCCACTGTAGTAAAGGGGGCTTTCTAAGAGCTCTCTTAGAGTTAGTAAGAGGTAGAGAGCTTAGTATTATTACTATTATTATTCTCTATAGTTAGAAGTATTTAGGAGCGCTCTTCTCTAGTAGTAGGAGTCTTAATAGATACTCAATATTCAATGAGGTTAGCTTTATATTTGGCCTTAAGGTATGTCTTATGCTGAGCTATGAACTCCTAGATACTTGGAGTAGGCTTGAGAGCGCTTAAAGGCTTACTGGAATTAGGTCTATTAGAATTAATAAACTTCTAGATACCTTTGGAGTAAATAGATATATGTAGGTTTAAGTACTCATAAAGCTAGTTAGCTAGGCTTTAAAGCTTTATTTCTATAGAGAAGTTTAATAATATGAGAGTATTAGAGGGTTTATAAAAGTGTGGGAGATTAAAAGAAGATTATTTGATAGAGGGTTTTAAAAGAGAAAAAAGGTGTGGGAGAAAGCTGCTTACTCTTCCCTAGGCCTAGAGAGATTAGAAGGGGTATTTGTATATAGAAGAACTAGGCTTATAACTATTATGAGCCTGTAGGTAGGGGTTAGGGTGAGTTATAAAAGATAACTATTTTATTTAGAGATGGTTATGCGTGAAGCGTAGTAGAAATAGGCCGCAGAGTGGCTTATGTAAGTATATAGCCACACTGCAAGCTACTATAGCCACGCAGGGCTGCCAGTGCTGTGGTGCCACATCGCGACATAGCTAATATATAAAGGCTATTAAATCTAATACCTTAAAGCTACTATACTATAAAATTGTATTTCTTTACTAATAAAAGAAATTTGAGATTCAATTTAGAATCTTAGTTAGCTTGAACTATGTTCTTACTCCGAGATATACTTAAGCCCTTATTCTTCTTAGTTTAAATGGTATAATTAACTCTAATAGGTTAGGTCTAAGCATATCACTATATTAATCTCTTAATATCTACTATAAGCTTATAAATCATAATAATAATAATAGTAATTTCTAAATATAGCTATCCTAAGAGCTATATAATATTTACTTTCATTACCTACTATCTTCTATACGTTTGAGCTCTATAGACTTAGATTAAAGTATTATAACTCCTTACTCTCCTTAGGACTTATCTATTATATAGAGATTAAATACATTTATAGGGATAATAACCTTCTTTACTAAATCTATCTAATTAAATAATTCTATACTTTACCTTCTAATAATAAAGCTAAAGCTTTAGCGCCTCTAAGTAAAGGCCTTCTCCTAAATTAATATAATGGGAGTAAATTAATATAGTAGGTTTAGTATTAAGTCTAAATATATATTATTATACGGTTATTAGGATAACTTCGTCAGATTTACTAGCGCCTAGTACTAATCTATATGAAGATTTTGTTATAATTTATTAATATTATTATATTAAGTGTCATATCATTAGAATCTCTCTCTTTTAAATAATTAATTCTTTATTAATTACTAAATCTCTTTATAATTCTTTATAAACTCTTATACCTCTAAATCTTAATTCTATATACTTTAGTTATTGGTACAAACAGTATTATATTAATTCCTAACTTAATATTAGATCTTTCAAAAAAGACTCCTTAATCTAATAAGTAAATAGTAATACTCTTCTAGCGTATATATCTAGTATTAAACTTAAGTACTATAATAATAAAAGTAAATAATATTTAGACTAATTTAGTTAGGTTTGAATCTTTCTCTACTATATTACTACTATATTACTACTAATATATCTCTCTAAACTATTAGCTATATCAATAGAATAAGTATTAATTATAATTTCTAGTTCGAATTTAATTTATATAGAAGTATTTGATTAAAAGATACTATAAGCCTAAGGTTCAGCCTAGCCGTAAGATATTCTTAAATATTTCAAAGCTTATTTTAATTAAATACCTGCTTCTAAGCAAATACTCTACTACATATAGCTAAAATGAATTAGTAAACAATCTATCTAACTAGAGCTTTACACCTATAATTCTAACTTTATAGGGAGATTAGAAGTAGAGCCTTAAGGATAGCTCTCTCCTATATAACTAGAGAGGCTTTCTTACAGACTAGGGAGATAGAACCTTTCTTATTATATTTAATATAGATATACTTCCTGAGATCCAGAAGCTTAGAGCTATTTATATAGGAGTTCTTAGATATAGAACGTACTATTATACTAGATAAATTTAAGTTAGTTTAATTAGAGTCTAAAGTGCCCCTATTATTCTAATCTTGCTAGCTTTAGTTATTATGTTAATAATTATGCTATTAGTTACTCTTATTCTATAGTTAGTGCTATAAGAACTACTAAGCTACTAGCTACTAGTTACTTTAGTTCTAACTAAACTAGTCTCTTTAGTTAGATTTATTATAGCTTTACTAATTTTAAGGGAGTACCGTGGGTTATTAAGTATTCTAATTCTAAATACTTTATAGAGAATATTATCAGGCACTTTACTACTATTAAACGTAGGGCTATTAATACTAAGTTATAAGGTATATTTAGTTATAAGGAGGCTACTAATAGATATTTACTACCTAATTATATTTACTTAAAAGCTATTTATTATAAGCTAGTTAGTTAGTAATATTTACTTAATATAATATATATAAAAGAGCATCTAGTAGTACTAGAAATACTGTTAAGAGAAAGGTAGAGGTATAAGGCTACTTAATACTAATATTATATAGCTAAATTATTAATTAAGGAGTATATCTATAAGCATCCTACTATTTTAGTTTGTGAATATTTTCTTAACTAAATAGAACTGCTCTCTCTTCTAATAAATCTAGTTAACCTCATACTAATTCTTTAGAACCTATTAAATATACATTATAATATTACAAGTAGCTACTTATTATATGCTATGCCCTATTATATAGGCTTTGCCACATTTATATTAGCGTACAAGTAGGCGAATATATCCGTTACTTAAGTGCAGCTAAGTAATAAGTATATGACTTATTATTATACACCTTTTGTATATATATAGCCTAGTTAGTAGTACTGCTGCGCACGTATAACGTATGTACTAGAGGCTGAGATGCTATTTGCTATAACACTACGCCTCTATATAGGGCTTGCCCTTTGTATATAATAAGTTTACCCAAAAGGTCTAGGGTTCAAAACTACACTTATTCCCTAGCTTATAATACGGATTTTAGGGGTGGCGTTACTTAAGTACTTACATATAGTAAGTCCTTATATTATAAGTCTATAATAGGCAGATATATATAGCAGTCGGGGAATAGTATTAACCTATGCCCTATTATATAGGCTATGCTACGGTCGTATAGCGTATTAGTAAGCGAACATATCCTTTGCTTAAGTATAGCTAAGCAATAAGTATATAACTTATTATTACGTACTTTTTGTATGTATATAACCTAATTGATACTACCGCTGCGCACGCATAACGGATATACTTGAGGCTGAGATGCTTCTAGCTGCAGCACTACGCCTCTATGTGGGGCCCGCTCTTTACACTACTAAGCTTAAAGCCCTTATAATAGCTCTATTTACCACTACTTTATAAACTTCCTTATGATTAAGCTTACTAATAAACTATTCAATTAGCTATCTTAGTACTATCTCCTAGCCTTATCAAGAGGCTGAGAGCTAATAATAGATTTTAAATCCCTAGCTCTATATAGAGTAGCTCTAGCCCTATTATAATATTACTGTAGTAACCTGTTATTGTTTTATTTAGGAGTAATAATATATACTATCTCCTCTAGAGTATTAGTAAGCTATAGAGGGAACTATTTATATAGAGCTTACTTTAGTTTAGCTCTATTCAAAAGGAATATCACCCCCTTAGCTTTAGCCTATATAATAATATCTCCTTACTATAATAAGTCATTAAAGAAAGTAGTAGCTTATTTATTATTAAATACATTAATAGCTTCAGTAATGTAGCTTAACACCTATTTAGAGCTGAATTCTAACTTTATAAATTCATAGTTTTAAGTAGGTTAGCTCTCCAACTATAGATTAATTACTCCAAAAAGAACCCTATAGAATTACGTATTTAATGCTAATTATAAAGCACTAATTAGTACTTAGTCTAGTTAATTTTAGAGCTAAAGTAGCCTTAAGGTAGTTAATTCTAGTTCTAATAGCTATACTTATTACGAAAGTAATTACTCTATTATAGTTTAGTTTTATTTTAGATTTAGTAGCTAGATCTAAATAGTAGTTAACTGAATATTATCTAGTAATAAAGAGCGTTTATAGGGGCGCTAAATAACGTTATATTTAAACTAAAGAGATTAAAAGGTTATATATTTTATAGAACGATATCATAGCAAGTACTCTATTGAGTACTTAGCTAATATAGTTTTTAGAGTAGTTTCTAAAAGATAATCATTCTTATAAGATTAGAACTAAGGCCTTAGTACTAATAACAGAGCTTAAAGTATTCTACTAATTAGTATCTATAGAGTAGTTATTTTAAGAAAATATAGTTATGTTATTAGATCTATCTTAAATAGTTTCTTTTTGAAGTATAAAGGGTTCTAAGTATAATTATAATAAATAGATATAAAGTCTATAGTTTTTACTCTAGAAGCTTAATAATTAAAATAATAATTAATATTAGTATTTTAGCTTTAAGAAGTATATATGAAGGGCGTAGCCCGGGTGTATTTAATGAAGGGGTGCTGTTAATTAGAAGTAATCTATACTAAGGAGACAAGGCTTAAGTCTGCAGGCTCGTGCGGTGCTTAAGCGGCTTTTATGCGGTTGTGCGGTGGGGCTGCAAGCCTTCGCGTACTTGCCACAACTGAAGTAGCGTAGCCCTAGTGGCTTAGAGGCAGGCGCAGCCCAGCCCATAACAATATCCCCCCTATAGGCCTATGCGCAGTGATAGTGCGTCTACTGCTAATTAGCTAGCAATAAGTGGCCTATATAGCGCCCTTCTAACCTTTTTCGCTCGTTATTATAATCTCACTCTTCTTCTCTCTATTAAGTATATAATAATAACTATTATAAGTCTCGCCTTATAATACTATACTCTCTAATAAAATAACTACTAACTATCTACTAGTATTAACTAAATATATACCTACTAACTATACTATACCTATAAGTCTATATACTTATAGCTCGCTCCTTTCTCTAATAATTTTAAAGCCCTCCCTTAAAGATATTGCTGCTGAGGCGCTATGCGCCTATAACCTCGCCGCCTTCCTTGATTGCAATAAGGCTGGGGAGCTATTTACTAATAACAATAGCTCTACTAATTCTTCTTCTGCGGGTAGCACTAATAATAATAATAATAATACTCTTAGCCTCTATAGTACTAAGCGTGCTAGTAGCTCCCTCCCCACTATATATGCCTAGGCCGTATTATATAGCAATAATACTAATAATCTATAGACCCCTTTAAAGTAGTCGAGAGCTAGTATAGAGGAAAGTAAAGGTTTTATCTAGGAGGTAATTTATTTACTCTATAGTATCCACTATATTAATGCGGACCTACTATCCTCTATAGCTACATACTATAACTCCCTCAGCATATATCCTTTACCTAATATAGCCCCTCCTTACTAATCTCCCGCAGATATCTGTATTACACGCTGCGCTAAGTGCGTAGAGACCTGCAGCTATAGCAGCTATATCTCTATAAGGTCGCGCCCTCTTCCCACAGGGGTGCTATAGCTTTATTTAGTAATACTAACTTATTTTAGCTTAATAAGGAGGAGGATACTAACTACTAAGCCTAGAAGGCTACTAGTAACTCCTCTACTACTAACCCTAAGGATATAGCGCTTATAAGTCTACACCCCTACTATTATTATATCCACTACTAACTAGCCTTAGTTCTCCTAGTAGTAGCGCCTTAGTTATACCCTCTACTTATGCTTAAGATATAAGAGGTAGTCCCTCGTTAAGGCTAAGAAGGCTAAGAAGGAGGCTAAGGTAGTTGCGCCTGCCGCCCCCGCGCCCGCTCTCACGCCATCTGGTTTTTGCGCTATTAATGCGCCCGCGCCTTCTACGCCTAGCGCCCGCATCTCGCCTTCTTAGGCAGCTACTCTAGCTAACCTATTCTCATCTATAGCTGCTATCTTTCATACTCTTACTGCCTTTCTTCTACTTATGCTATTTAGGATTTACAAAGGCGCCTAAAATAGCTAGCTTTTATAAATCTTAAATAGCCCTTAGCTTTTACTTAACTCTAGCTAACTTACTATTAGATTATATATAATAAATAGATAAAATAGCTCTCCGCGCGGCTCTTCTGCGCTTAATTTGCCCCTTAGCTAAGGGCTATAATTAAGCCTTATTTATTACTAATTGCGCCCTTTCTTTATTTCTTATAATATACTTACTTATAGTAATTATATAGCTTGCTAGGTATATGGAGTTACTATTATTCTCCTCTACTAAACTATACTTTTATTTAAACTTATTTATAGTAGCTATATTATAGAGCTCCTTAAGAGGTTCCTATATAAGCCCGTAATAGCTATCCTATTTAATAAGTACTTTGCGGCACTAGCTCTAACTTACTATTCTCTACTAGGTAGCTATAATAGTATCTACCTACTACTCTTTAATACTATCCTTCTTAAGTATTAGTAGCAGCTATGCGTTACTATATAATTATCTAGATAGTGGGTCTTCTATAGCTCTCTAGAGTAAACTAATATAGAAGTTCGGGTAGATATAGTTTAGTATATTTCACTTCACTATAGTAGGTATTATAACCTCTACTACTCTATACTTATAGTATAGCTAGTCTAACTTCTTATAGAGTCGCAGGGTCCTATAGTTTATAGTAGATAGTCATACCTTATCCCTAACTTTAAAGCGCTCTGTAGGCTTATAGCAGCTATTTGTGGACCTCTCTATAGCTTACTGAGCGGTAGCAATTACAGCTTATGCTATTTGAGTGGATTATTCTAGTTTCTTAATAAATTTCTAGGTAGCAACTTTACAGCTATATATTGCAGGCGGCATAGGCTCTGTAACTATAATTGGCAACTATACTCTAGAAAGAACAGGCTTATATCTATTATAGCAGCGTTATAGTTATTTAGTATAAGCTAAGTTAATAGTAAGTAGTCTTCCTAATTATTCTAGCTAAACCTAATAAGGTTATATAGTATTACTTAGATTTCTTAGTTAAACCGTTCCGTTGCCCGATTAGTCTGCAGATAAAATATAGTACTTAAGCGCTATTTAATGCTAATAAGTTAGTAAAACCTCTTCTAGAAATAGCTAGTCTAGTTACTGCTATAATTACTTATAATGGTCCGCGGGATACTATAGGAGCAGTAGTAGCACTAGATAAATCGCTCCGCGCAGGCTTCTGCGTCCATTATTATTATTAGTTCTAAGATTAATACCTTTAATAGCTAATTAATAATAACCCAGAGATATTTTACGCCTAAGGGTAATAACGCTAGTGGATCTATAATAAAGTCTATTATAACGTTACACTAAATATACTCTAGAATTAGAAGGGATTATAGTAGCTTTCGCTTAGCTTACTACTATATTACTACTCTACTATAGCTATTATAGTTATAGATAAACTGCCTTACTATGTAGGATTATCTAGGCTAAAAATAATATTAACTCAAGATACTTAGCGTATTATTATAACTAGGGTATTAAGTTATACTAGAGTTATAGCTAAGCTAAATAATATGCATACAGAGAGGTATTATTTGCGTTATCCTTGCTACTACCTCCAGGCACCTAAATTTAGCTGCAGAAGATTAGATACTAGGCTATATTAATCCCGCACTCTGCGATCTATACCTTAAGCTACAGGGTAGATAGGAAACTCTATTTGCCTTATTTAATAGCGCAGTATACAGCTATATACTATAAGTTATTTTAGATTATATTATCCTATAGCTATCAGAGCTTAGCGTCTTTGAAAACTGAGATGTCTAGCTAGGCGTTCTTATTACTAACTTACTAGGCAGCCCGCGCGGGTAATATGGAGTTAGGAATAGCTTAGATTACTTGGCCTTGTTCTTAATTGTCGTTCTAACTGCTTGGGGCGTCTTATTTGTATTGGAAGAGTGCGTCTAGAGTAGTAATAAGAGCGCCTAAGCGGTATTCTAACTTAAATTTATACTTTAAGAGCTCCTCCACCTCGTAACTCTAGCGCTCTATTAACTTCTGCTTTTTTATAGAATACTCTAACCCCTTATAGTCCATTAAAACCTTAAACTTGCGAATACTATATAGCTTCGCATCCTATACCGCTAAATACATAATGACTATAAGAAGCTCTTTATTATATATAGAGTAGTCATGTTAAGCGGGCGTGAGTTTCTATAAATAATAAGTAATAGGTTATAACTACTCCTTTTTATTCTATTAAGCTAATATACTACCTAATATATAACTAGAGCAGTCTATCTCTACTACTATCTCCATATTTAGGTTAAAGCAGCATAATACTAGCGCAAATAAGAACTTTATTTGAAGTATATTAAACGAAGCTTATTAAGCCTCGCTCTAGCTAAAGGGGACTCCTTTATATATCAGTTAGTTTAGGGCTGCTATAATACTAGCATAGCCTTTAATAAATACATAGTAATAATTTATAAACTCTAGGAAGCTTTATATACTCTTAATAATCTTTAGCGCAGCCTATTCCTAGATAGCGCGGACCTTCTCTAGGTTATATATAATACCTTCGCCCGCTTTTAAGATAAATCCAATATATTTAATGGTCTTAACTAAGAACTTAGACTTCGCTAGATCTAGGTTTAGGCCTGTATCTTTTCACCTCTAAAGAACCTATTTAACTTTCGCCTTATAGTCCGCCCTTGAGCCGCTTAAATAAATAAGGATATTATTAATATATATAGTTATAAAGTTATTAAGGAATTCCTAGAGCGTCTTATTAATATACTGCTAAAAGGTTGCGGGGGCCCTAGTGAGCTCAAACGGGCAGACAAGCTATTCAAATAGCCTATACTATGTTTAGAAAGCGGTTTTTTAGGACGTCCTTATCTTTTATATAGATCTTATAGAAAGCTGCAATAATATTAAGCTTAGTATACTATTTTATTGCGCTAACCTATTAGAGGGTTTTAGTAATTAGTAGTAGTAGGTAGTAGTCCTTCTTTATAATTATATTTAGTATGTAGTAGTTATAATAAAAATAGATGCTGATGCCTAGCTTCTATATAAATAGTACTGGCGCGCCTGCGAGTAAGCTGCTTTCTTAAATAAATCCCTTATCTAGTAGGTTAGTAAGTATCTTTTAGAGGACCAATAGCTCCTCCCAAGATATACTATATAGCGGGCCCTATAGTAGCGCTACTTCTTATCTGCTTCTATTACGTTCTAGTAGTATTTTGTAGTTAATGCTAGGTTGTGAAGGTAGTAGTAGGTATGCCTTAGATAGTTTAAATAGGTCTATAAACTCTGTGAGATAGGCTGGGAGCTTTATACTAATATTAGTAGGCAGCTCCTTTGTCTATAGGGCCTTATTAATATCTGCTATACTTATTAACTGAATAATAGATGCTGCTTCTAGTAGTAACCTTAATAACTGCCTTATAGCTACTTAGTAGTATACCGCCCTAAAGGAGGCGGTATTAAGGAACTAAGCCTTCCTGATTTCGTAAATGCGGGCTAATTCTTCCTAAATAGATAATAGAATATTTACTCGCGCTTTGCTATAGAAGATATGCCGCTCTGCTATAAAATAGATAATATAGTTATACTCTATCTAGGGTTTTCTAAGGAATAGGTCTGCATTAAGGCTGCGGACTATATATATATAAATCCGCTATATATATCCGCTTATTTTAATTTAATATATTACTACTTCAGTAGTAATATGCTCTATATTATCTATAAAGCTATATAGATAATGCTTCTAATAGTTAATATATAGTAATTAGAGTTAGTAAGTAAACTTATAGTCTATAAGAGTATAAATATTATAGCTATAGTTTATAAGGGCTTAGGTAGAGCAATCATTATTAATTCTAACTATAAGAGTTATAGAAGGTTCACTTATACTATATTTTACCCTAAAAGCTTTCTAGCCTACCTGCTCTTCCTCTATATACTCTACTACCTAATTTTATAGCGGAGTTACCTTTTTCTTAAGTTATTATCTAACTTCTCTATAGTATTACTTATATACGCACTATCCTTATTATTGCCTGCTCTTATAGCATAGGCGCTGCTAGCTTTCTAATAGGGGTAGTTCCTCTAAATATAGCTAATTTGATTATACCTATAGTAGTAGTAGTGCTCTTTAGGCCCTGTGGGGTCCTTTGCGCCCTTTGACTCCTTTATAGCTTATACTAACCTTATTATATAAGTATCTCTATTGCTATTACCTTATAGAGGGGCTGCGCGGGGTTAAGCCTTATAGGTAATAGCTTTTATATAGTTAAAGTTCTCTAGCTTCTAGGCGATATCTTAGACTACTATAATATATTAGGTATATATAGTGGGGGTATCCTTAGTAATTAGTTAGTTAGTAAAGTTATATAAGAGGGACTTTTATAAGAAGTTAATCTATATGCTATCTACCTAGTCTGCTCCTCTAGCCTGCACTAGTATATATTTAAATTGCGGGAGGAAAGTAGCAAAAGTCTCACTCTATCTCATATAGAGGTTAGATAACTAGGCTATTACAAGCTATATAATATTAGGGTTAAAGTATAAGTAGTTAAGGTAGTATATAAAATTATTTCAGTTATATATATAGCTTAATCTACTTATATTATAAAAGGTTTATATAACTTTTTATAGAGTATTACCTAGATATAAATAGATATAGTAGAATATCTCATAGAGGGTCTTTAAAAAACTACTTATTTAGTATAAGCTTATTATATTTCTATATACTCTATATGGGGTACTTTTCATAGTAGCCTAAATACTTTGGGGGGTTGGGGAGGAGCTTCTAGTGAAAGGTTATAGGCTTAGCTATAGCTATTAGCTCTAGAGCGGCAGTAGTTATACCCTCCACGCTAGATATAGTAGTAGGTGCTTGGGCGCTGCCCTCTATAGCTTATATATACTACTTGAGCCTCGTTATTATGTTCTATATATTGGCGAGAACTACTTCTAAGCTTATTGCAGGTGCTGCTTGCTCTAGTGGGGCAGCCGCCCGCTCTGGCTAGGCAGCTGCTAATCCTTTGCTTTCTATTATGCGATATAATTAGTAAGGCGCTAGGATAATGCTAGTTGAGTATAGATAAATGAAGGGCGTAGCCTGGATTTATTTATTAAAGGGGTGCTGTTAATTAGAAGTATTTTATACTAAGGAGAGAAGGCTTAAGTCTGCAGGCTTATGTGGTGCTTAAGCGGCTTTTGTGTGGTTGTGCGGTGGGGCTGCAAGCCTTTGCATACTTGCTATAACTGAAGTAGCATAGCCCTAGTAGCTTAGAGGCAGGCGCAGCCTAGCCCGTAATAGTATACTGTAATAGAATAATTAGTATCTAAGTGGAGTTAAATATTTTAAATTTAGGGAAGATATAGATACTTATTTTTAAACTAACTCTAGCTAGATATAATCTTTAGCGCTATTAAATATATATTAGATCTAATATAGATATATATTCTCACATTAAGAGTATTCTAGTAATGATAACTTAGTCTTTAGTAATTAGGTTTATTTTAGCTATAATAGACAATAACTAATAGATCCTACTTAATAGTAAGACTTATATTTAGTATCCTTATAGCTAAGCTAATAGCTAGGGTCTCTAGATTAATAGAGTATAATTAGATTCAGCTCCCTTTAATTAATATAGTAGATATAATATTGATAAATTACTAGTATTAGGATTCTCATATATAAATATAATAAAGCTAATAGCTCTAATAAAAGAAAATATATATAGTTATTTTCCTAAGATTTCTAGAAGAGAAGACTAAGAAAAGTCTAGAACTGAATAAATATTTTAGATAAGTACTAGGATAAATAAGTAACGTAGTGCTATCTCTACTAACATACTTAGGCTAGTGCCCTTAGGGCTAAATATATGCTACTGGAGCCTGAAGCCCCTCTTTCCCAGGGGTGGGAGTTGCCCCCACCCGCACCGTCGGGGGACCATCCCTTCCATCCTGGATTTCTCCCGCTCCACAAGCCAGAAAGATACGTATTTCAAATGAACATTGTCTACACGTGTCATGGGCCAATGGGCAGCTGTGGCTTTGCTCCAGAACAGGTGGAAATGTGGAAGAAGTGGAAAGTGGCAGCATCCACCCATGGAGCTTCCTGCACCTGCACCTGCAGGCTGCACTTGCACTTGCGCTCGCACTTGCTGTGCCTCGGACCTCCTGCGACCACTGACCAGCAATTGACTGTTGCAACTTGTTGGTGGTGCAGCAGGTAAGTCGCTTCCTTCCTTCCTACCTCCGAGTCGCCAACCAAATACCCGCTGGCCGAGTACCTATCTTTTACATTTCTCCCTCTTCTTCCAAGTTCCCCCCCCTTTTCTCTGCATCTTCCACACCCCCAACCCCGAATCCAGAGAAGATACTCCCGCTTCCCTTGTCATTCTTTACCATTCCAGGGCTAAGCCGCCATCAACCAACCATCCCGATTCAGTCGACTCGATATCACCCAGAGTCTAAGTCCAGCCACTCGTGCAAATACCTCACCTCACCTCACCTCACCCTACCCTCGCTCGACACCACCCGCACGGTTCCAGCAAGTCCAGCCCGTCCAGTCCGGCCCATTCGCTCTCTTTTGATACCATACTACTACCATACCCGCTTGCTACCAACCTCGAGGTCTCGAAGCCTGGTGTTTTGAGTCTTGACTCCCTCATTCCCTCCAACGCGCACCGCCTCGCACCACAGACATCCAACACGACCCAGATTATAATCGGCTCTGCTATCCCGCCGTCAATCATCGTCACCTCTGAGTACAGCACCGAGCACGTACCCCAAGCAATTCCCGACACACGGCATCCAAACGCAAACGACCAGGGAAAAGGGGCAGAGACCTTGACCCAAATACTTCGCATCCGTCAGAGACATCAGTGTCACAACCTTGCGACACTCATTCCACCCATTCCTGCTGCCGCGATAAGCTTTCGTCTGAACAATTGGCCTTCCTGCCGTGCCTTACGTTACTTCCTGCGCCTGCCGCCAAACACAGACGTTGTCAATTCACTGTCATCCGTACTACATCCAACGTCTTCGCCCTGCCGTCACTCGGGAGCAATTGAGTTTGTACACTCCCGCCGTCAATCGCACCTTGCATCCGCACGACCCCAATCGAGGCATCCATTCATCCCAAACATCCTGACGTTTGTTGCAATTGCGACACTCAACCTTCAATCAAAATGGCTCCCGGTATCATCGAACGCATCCAACAAAAGATTGAGCTCTTCCGCCTGGAGCAGCGCTACACCCGCCGCCGCCATCGCCGATCTACCTTCATGTCCAACGCCGTCTACGTAGATGGCGAGTACGTTTACCAGACTCCCAACTCCACTGGCTCTTCCTCGACTGGTAGCACCAGCAGCAAGGAGGTTTCGCCCCGCGTCAACGCCCTTCACCACGCCGAGCCCGTTTCTCCCACCATAGCCCCGACACAGACTAAGCCCAGCAAGAAGCGATTGAGCCGCTTCGCCTCCATGCCTGGCTTTGGATCATCAGGCAAGCAGAGCCCGACTCAGGACTGGCGGACAAGCAACATCACCGTCGACGAGGTCAGACGGTAGGAACGTTTGGCCAAGGGGCTTTAGATGCATGAACAAAAAAATAATGGGTGATACAAGGGTCAGGACAGCGACTTCATGAAGGCGACATGACAACCCTCGGGGCTAGTCTTCGAGGTGCGACGAAGCATTGCTGGAAAAGCAATTGGCACATTGCTCTTTACGACTTTCCTCGGTCACGTCTCTTCAGCGGCGCATTTGCAACTGCCTTGAGGTTGCTTGTTCCTGTTTTCAGTTTTCTTGGTTGGGAGATTATGATCGGCCGACGCTCCATCGCGCGTCTACATCCCTCGCCCCGAAAACCATCAGATGCCGTGCTATACCACGCACCGACACTGGATCTTGCTTGTCTGGATACACTAAACCGACTTGTAATTTTGACTGTTGCTTGGGATTCCCTCAGCATACCGGCGTTTAGCACGCACACTTTCTACTGTACATATCCACCGGATTATATGACTACTTCCATCAAACACCTCCCAGACTTTTCCTTTCGCTGTGAAAACCAACATTGATTCGCAAGGGCACAGAAGGGCAGCGCAGGAATTTCGCTGGAGATTGCAGGCGCTGAAGCCGTTCCGTGTCTCAGAGTTTTGGATCCGTGTCGCCAATGATCGGTGCTGGTCTGCTGAGCCACGCGACCCGCGCAGGACATTCGGACGATCTTCCCGGACGCACCAGTGACACTTGGCAGTTTGATCCAATATTTCCCTCCAGGATCGAGACCCATTCAGAGACCCTTACGGGGTGAGCAGCCTTAAGCTCCCAGAGTTGCCTCGACTGATGTTGGGTTAACCTTATGGTATATCTTGGACAAAGTCTTGATTACATCAAGAACAAGGATGCCCCGTCGAACAATTCATCCCATAATCTGAGCTCGAGATCGCTTCTATGCGCTTGCTGCAGCTTCTGGACGAGACGAGCGCCGTCTATCATGCTCACGGTGCCAAGTTCCTCCCCAATCGTTTACATTCCGGAGAAAAGATACTCGGCCACCTCGTCGTCGTGATGGACGAGCGCAGCCTGAATGCCGGCAACTACTATCGGTCATATGACGAACTTGTGCAGCAATCCCGCGCTGTTTGGCAGGGAACAGGATGATTTTTCGTCTTCCTGACCTTGCCGTCGGAGTCTTTATTCAAATAACCAACGAATCGAAGACAGAAGGGCGTTGTATGCCGTCATCTCCCTTCCCATCGGGGAGGACGCAGTTTCTCGTCTGGATGCAGCCGCCCTTGCCAGAGTCCTCCCCAAGCCCGCCAAGGTATTGATAGCATATAAGACAGCAGCGTTGAGGAAAGCCGTCATCATGGCTTTCCATGCCGTCTTGGTCTCAGTGTCTTCACTCAAATGACCAGGTGAAAGCCACTCATTATCATTCGTCGCAACTTCAGTGGCCCATCTGTCTGGCGAGGCAGTCTCGAGGAACGATAGACCATCAGTACGAACCTCTGGCGAAGGCACAAGTGTATCCTGCGCGCGCAAAAAGTTGATCCGATTCAAAGTTCTCGCCAGGTCGTTTGGCATGAGTGTCCACGGATTGAGAATGTCAATCGCACTCGCGTCGAAGATCATTGCGTATGACGCGCGACGAGAGAGGATAGTCATCGCGGATGATGCTGTGAGCCGATGCGTTGACATACCGAAAATATCAACAACGGCAACTTGCTCCAAGACGCGGCAAAGCCCCTGGTCCTGCTTGGCCAGAGGTTCCACACCACCTTGAGCTGAAATCAAGCCCAGGCCCCGTGAATATGGGCTTGCCAGGGCGCATATGCCGAGAATTGAATCTGAGGGGTGTCAGTCGGGTTCTGGAATTGACAGCTATGCAGTGACGCAACCTGAGAAGACAGCATCAACATGATGCCAAGCAGAATACTGAGTCAAGCTTCCGCTGCGAAGTCGCCGGATTGATGCTTATTGAGCTCGTCGCTCAACGACCGGATGGCGGCAGCCTGGGATGCGAAATGAACACTCCTGAAGTCACCCATCGCCATCGATTCGGAGACGTCCGAAGCGTTAAAAAGCGGATCACTCTTGGCCCGGGAACGGATGATGGCACGACCATTGTCACTGCCATCGCACGCAAACTGAGCTATTGCTGCCGGCTCGCCGCTCACAATTTTGTGTAGAGCAGAAATCGAAATGTACGATTTCCGCAACTACTCGGCAAGCTCACCAACCTTACTTGGTGAGATCTGGTACGGACTGCGCTGGGTCGCGTACGGCACCAAATCCGGCGCAACGTGGAGATTATCTGCGAAGGTCAGCCGACGAGTACGGGGCAGATTGCATGCCGAACCCATAATAGTCCACGGCGTCGGCGTTTATCCTCAGTTCAAGTTTGGAGCCGATAGTTCTCGGTGATCGGCATACGATGCCCATGACGGACGCCGAAGCCGGTTTATCGTGCGCCCCTTTTTCTCGGATGCGGACGTTGCCCTTGTCTGTGAGGACCAAAGGATTCCTCCATGCGACCGGCCTCTTGTCACCGTAGCCGGAGCACTCAACGCTGGCGGCGGTGCATCTCCGACACGCCGGGTGGGACGACTCACATCGGAGCCGTTTCTTACCACAGCACCAGCACTGCGGGCCAAGACTCATGTTGGAGATGAGTCGTTCCGAATCCGTGAATGTAGCGGTGCGCAGCTGGAAATGCACGCAAAGGTCACAGTGCACAAGAAACACCGAGATTTCCCTTGTGTATTTGTCAGGCCGTTTCGTTTCGTCTCTCAGAGCCACACTTTTGCGGTGGAGGACCGGGAGTCCGAGGAAGACATTTGGCACCGCTCAAAGGTTGTCGGCATTTGAGACGCGGAACGACGATGTCGGCCACCGACGGTCGGGTGCAGGGGACCTCAGCTGCCGCTTCCGGAAGCCCTTTCGTCTCTTCTTTCAGCTGGACTCAAGAAGGCTGGGGGACAATTTATCGAATGTAATCGACTCAGGCCTTGGCTTCAGCAGATAAGCTTATCATGCACAGAGAGAAGCGTTCGGTCATGACGAACGGCTCTCTTTGAATAGCAGAGACATGTGCCGCGAATCCACGTGGGAGGAGTCTGGCTTGTTTCTCCAACAAAATGTCTTGGTCATGAAATCTTCCCGGTCTGGCTTAGCGTACCGATATATGTTGGTCGAGATGGCTTCAATTATCTGTGGCTTAACTTGAAGGCGGTGCGCTGTCTTCTATTCTTTTTTCATTGCTAGATAAGTGGAATTCTCATTACGATGTTCATGGGTGAATACTGAACCGGTGTATTCGGTGCTAGTCGCTACCACTCTACCTGACGAGTGATCCGACCTCGAGGACCACTTTGCTAGTCATCAACTCGGCTGCCAGGATGAAGACGAACGGAGCCATCAAAAAGGGAAAGGGTTCATAAATTACGAGTGCTGCGATGAGGATTAACAAGTCACTTCAACTTTTCAGCTTTCTCTCATCGGCTCTGCTTGTCTGCGGCCTTGAGCAACTAGAGGTCTCTTCTCTCGCAAGGAGAACTTACATGAGACCAGGCAGCCAGCGCACCATCCGTTCTCGCCCTCCTCGAAACCTCTTCTCATCTCCCCATCTCTGAAATGCATCTCTCAACCAAGTCAGCGGCCATCGCCTTGGCCACGCTCCATTTCGGAGCTGCCCTTGGCCAGCGAACTAGGCGAGTCATCTTCGCGGACACCAACCGCGACGGTGTCGTCGATGAGGCAAATGCCACGGATAAAACCTTTTGGACTGCCTAACGCGGCGCCATGTTTCTGCCTAATGTCGGAGACTCTCTTCGTCGATCGATGCGCCGATACGGACCTCCGGGGTGATCCTTTGAGCAACCACGAGCGTGCATCTTGCCATGATGCTTCCGGCCGCTTGCTCCTTGAGCCGAACTTAGTCGTTCCTTTGAGGACTATGCCTATCGAGGTTGCGAATGATGCCGTTGCGCACGTCTACGAAACTCCTGATGCAGCAACCGATCGGGTCCGCTGTTCGTTAATGACTTCCCCTCCCGCGTCAACGAGACATCGGCTTGGAGATCGGTCGATCCGGAGTTCATAATCAACGCTATACAGCTCAAGGCTGGCATTTCTCTTGGAATCGACGGACGCGACTTTGTGAAAGCCGCCTCCAAGTGGGATGGCAAAGTCAAGGTTCATTTCGACCTGTACAACAACAGCACCATCGCGTCAGACGCCGTCGAGCTCAAAGTCGCCCCTGTTCTCACTCACAACCACCTTCAAAGCATAGAGACTCATGTCAGTACCGCAGCTGATGAGTCCGACCCCGTTCAGCTGGAGCTTGTTCGACAACTGGACGAAGGACGCAAGGCGGCAGGGCTTGAGAATCCCCTGTACCTCTTCAACCCAAGCAGCGACATCTGGGCGCAGCACTTCATTGAGCCTACTTATGCGAGCATGCCCGGTCCGAACGGCCCCGTCTCCATTCTAATCGTGCTGCGGTCCGCTGAGTCAATGCATACCGCAGGCCGCCAGATCTTCGCGCAGTTGCGAGGAAAGCGGTTCACACCTCACCTTACCCCTTCGCAAAAGCTCATCTTACCCCCCTCCACCATTTATACCGTTCCGGGCAGGCGCCCGCACGCGCTATACTAGATTGGGAGGACAAGCCGACCTCATGCCGACATTATGCCGATATTACGCGCAGCACCCAGAAGTACCTTCTTAGTATTTTTAATTAAGCCTTCCTTCTGAGTTATGAACTTGGACTATATTTTAAGTATATTTAGAATATACTCGGTATTTATTCCAAATATATACTGAATATATTTAGGATATATCCAAACTATACTTTATTAATTAATATAGAATAAATCCTTATATAACTCTAACTTAATCTAAATCTAACTCTATAACTAATCTTACTAACCCTACTAACTCTAACTAACTCTTATCTATATAGTAAAAGCATATATATAATATAATAGAAGTATATTTTAAAGATATTTAAAGCATATTATAAATATACTTCTATTATAGTGAAATATATTTGAAATATATCTGAAGACATATTTCAAACATATTCAAAGCATGCTTCTTTTCTCTACTCAGTACTATTATTGAACAAAATTGGTCTGTGCGTGCGCCCACGGCTAAAAGTGGAGGGGGTAAGATGAGCTTTTGCGGAGGGATAAGGTGAGGTGCAGGCCGGTAACCATGGACTGCTAAGTTTTTATTCATTATTCGGCGTGGAACAGACCCCGTCTTTTTCGGACATAAAGGTTACTCAGGCCAATAGGAGGGTAGGTGGGAGTGTACCTCTGTATACGATATGCTATTCCTCGACGAAAGAAACAACCCCTTTTCTACTAAGAAACGAAAACATGCCGGGCAAAAGCAAAATTAATTAACGCGACAGTGACGCGACGCGTGAAGAAAGGTGGGGCGTCACGTCATGCCTGAGTCGCGCGATTCCCCGAGACTATAAAATAGAGCATTTTAGCAATCTGTGGATATGATTGATGGGTCCGTAATTGCGGATGGTCGCATGGGCAACAGATATGGGTGCTGCTTTGTTGCGGACGTCGAGATTCTTTCCTCTCCTGACGCAGTTGAAGCTTTTCTCTTCACGATCTTGGCCTCCTCCGCATTCTCTAATTCATACTCGAGTAACAACTAGATCTCCATTCTCAGCCGTCAAAATGTCTACCGCCTTCGTCCAGCGCCCTGCGCCCGAGTTCAAGGCCACCACCCTGTTCCCCGGTGGTGAATTCAAGGACATTAACCTGTCCGACTATCTTGGACAATGGTAAGAAGCGTTCTCCTTGCTTTTCTTCCCTCCTTGCTTCAATTCCCTCTCCCAACTTACTTGATAAGACACAGTCTCAGCACGCTTGTAAGACATTGCGACTAACACGGAAGACCCAAGGGTCGTCCTTCTCTTCTACCCCCTCGACTTCACCTTCGTCTGCCCGACCGAGATCATCCAGTACAACGACGCCCTTCCGCGCTTCCGCGCCATCAATACGGCCGTCCTCGGCGTCTCGACCGACTCCCACTTCTCCCACCTCGCCTGGACCGAGCGCCCGCGCAAGCAGGGCGGCCTCGGCGACGACCTCCAGCTGCCCCTGGTCGCTGACAAGTCGCACAAGATCTCGCGCAGCTACGGCGTGCTCATCGAGGACGAGGGCGTCGCCCTGCGCGGCCTCTTCATCATCGACCCCAAGGGCGTCCTGCGCCAGATCACCGTCAACGACCTCCCCGTCGGCCGCAACGTCGAGGAGACGATCCGCCTCGTCGAGGCCTTCCAGTTCACCGACGAGCACGGCGAGGTCTGCCCCGCCGGCTGGCAGAACGGCAGCAAGGGCATGAAGGCCGATCCCAAGGGCAGCTTGGAGTACTTTGCCGCGCAGGGCGAGAACGGCCAGAACGGTCACGCCAACGGCAACGTCGTCAAGAGGGCGCGTGTCGAGTAAGGCAAGGGTGGGTATAAATCTTAAGCTTGTAAAAATGAAGTGTATAGATTCATAAATGCGGAACAGATGTAGAGCTAGAACACTAGATGGAACACGAAACTCGTGTGTGTATTTTGTCTCAGGATGAGGCCTCTTGTGCAGCCGCGAAAGTATGAAGACTCCCCGTCGCCCTCGGGTACTCAACCTTTGCTTCCCATGGTCCGTCGACCCCATTTTTGATCCCGTTCGCCTCCGCGTAGAAATCCTGCGAGGCGTCATCCTCCGGGACGCCCCAGCCTCCACCACCCGGCGTGTGGATCACGCATCGATCGCCCGTCTTCATGTTAACCTGGCCCCTGGGCCCGATGTTGATCCACCTCTCCCCGCCGTCTTCCGTCTTCTGGACCCAGTAATTGGCCCCCGATTCGCCATTCTCGCCGCCCATCATGCCGTACGGCTGATGCACGCGGCGCTCCGAGATGATGCCGTAAGTGAGTGGCGCACGGCACTCGAAGTCGCGGACGATGCCGCAGCCGCCGCTGAACTTGCCCCGGCCACCGCTGCCCTTGCGAATAGAGAACTCGCGGATCAGGACGGGGTAGCGCTTTTCGATGATCTCGATGTCCGTCGTGCGGGTGTTGGTCATGTGGATCTGTACGGCCGAGGCGCCGTGCCACGTCGGCCCGGCTCCTTCGCCGCCGCAGATGGTCTCGCCGTAACCGAAGCCGAAGCCTTGGCTGTTGTTCATGGCGGCGTCCGAAGACGCCGCGGGGTCGACCGAGTTTCCGAAGAAGCCGAAGCAGTTCATGCAACCCTGGGACCCGGATGCCGCTCTGAAGGCTTTGAGGAGAAGGTCGACCAGGCGCTGGGAGGTGAGTGTGTTTCCGCAGCACACCGCAGACGTGGGACCGGGGTTGAGGAACGTGTTCTTCGGGATGATGACCTTGGTCGGGGTAAGACAGCCCTGGTTCAACGGTATGTCGGACCCAATCAGCAGTCGCAAGGTGTAGATCAGGGCGGAGTAAGTGATTGCGGGGGGCGCGTTCATGTTCGAGAGCATCTCGCAGGACGTTCCCGTGAAGTCGAACGTTCCGAAGCCCGACTCGTCGATGGTGATGGAAACCTGCATCCGCGAACCGTTGTCCAGGTAGTCCACCGCCTTCAGCGGCTTGGACCCGAATCGCTTATAAGCGGAGAGCAGGTACTTCCTGACGGAGACTTCGGCGTTTTCCTGGATCTTGGACATGTAGAAGTGAACGACGGGCTTGCCGAACTCTTCCATCAGGGCCCGGATCAGACTACTGCCCTTGGTGTTCGCTGCGACTTGGGCTTTGAGGTCGGAGAGGTTGTCTGGGAGGCGCCGCGAGCCGCTGCAGCCCGGGTACTTGCCCGGCTCTAGCAGGATGGAGATGATTCCTTCCTCGTCAAACTTGCCGTCGCGGATGAGGAAGAAGGACTTGATCGCAGCTCCCTCTTCCCAGAGCTCGGTTGAGTCACTAGTTGAGGTCAGTATCTCGAGACGGACAGTTTCGAGTGGAGGCACTTACGGCGGCATGGAGTTGCCCTTTGACCCGCCAATATCAAGATGGTGGCCTCTGGATGCTGTGTAGAAGCAAATGGTCTTCCCATCTTCATCGAAAACGGGGGTAATAACGGTGATGTCTGTAGACGTCAATGACTGGATCATCCAAGCGACATTGGAGATGACTAACCGGGCAAATGGGTGCCACCAGCTTCAGGATGATTGGAGACCAGAACATCACCCGGTTTCAGCTTCCCGTGGTGAAGCTCATGCTGATACTTGACAGCGTAGCTCATACTTCCCAAATGAACGGGAACGTGAGGCGCGTTGGCTACCAAGTCTCCGTCGGGACTGAAGATGGCGCAGGAAAAGTCCAGGCGTTCCTTGATGTTGAGAGAGAGACTGGTCTTCTGCAAGGTGCGACCCATTTGTTCCGCGATGCTCATGAACCGATGGCCAAAGATACTTAGCTTGACGGGATCTACAACCAACTCGCCATCCTCTACTAGCTTATTCTTGTTGGTCTTGTCAACGAGGTCCACAACCACGTGCGACGTAAGGACCTTGGCTTCAGACCCCGGGACGACGACTATGGTCTGGGTGCTGTCAATGATTATTGCCGGGCCGGCGACAATAGCTCCAGGTTTGAGGGTGTTCAAGCGGAAGACTCTCGTCGATTGAAGACCTCCCTCGGTGAAATACGCATCGGTCTGTTGAAAAGGTCAGTGTAAATAGAACAACAATAACTTCGACGAATCACTGACGCTGATATCTTGGCCCTTCGTTACCAAGCTGAACGAGAGGTTCTTCAACTCTTCGACAAGTCGATCGTTGTCTGTGCTTGACTCATCCGCTTTGCCAACTCCACGGACACGAATGTCGTCGACATGCACCTTTCTAGACCTGGGAAATGTGAATGACAGTTCGCGGAGGTGCTCCCTCTCGAGAGCCGAGAGCCAGTCGCCATCCTCCGGCTGGAGAATCATAAAGTTCGTGTCTGTTCCGTTGTACCTCAGGTTCAAATACGGCTCGTGTTGGATCGAGGAATTCATGATGCCTTGAGCGAGTAGTCCGTCCGTTGCCTTACTCTTGAGTTCATCGAATCTAGAATTGAGTCGCGGGAGAGATTCTTCTGACAACATCTCAGAGCTTGGCTCCTGTGCCTCTTGAACCACTTCGGCTAGGGCCATGCCGTAGGCGGAAAGGATGCTGGAGTACTTATGAATGACGATACGGCTAATTCCAAGCTTTTCGGCAATTTCGCAAGCATGCTGTCCACCTGCGCCGCCGAACGTGGCGAGGTTGTGATCGGCTGTGATGAACCCACGGGCTTCGGTGAGAGCCCGGATGGGACGACTCATGGACTCGTTGGCAACGTCAATGAACCCGGCCGCGACTTCATGAGCGGTCATTGAACGTCCAGTATCGGCATTGATGGTCTTTGTGAGCTCTTCGAACTTTTGCGCGACCACCTCATGATCCAATGGAAGGTTCTCTTCTGGCCCGAAGATTGCGGGAAAGTCGCTTGGGATTAATCGACCGAGGCTGTTCGATGTCAATGATCGAGCAGTCGACGAAGAAACCGTGCTACTCACAAGAGGTTGGCATCAGTCACCGTGAGCGGGCCGCCTTTTCTGTACGAAGCGGGACCCGGGTGAGCTCCGGCACTCTGTGGAAATGTTGGCTGATGGATCTGATTGTCCACATGAAGTAAGGGAGCATACCTCTGGCCCAACCTTGAATAGCCCACCTCGCCAGAAGAGAATGCTTCCACCACCCGCAGCGACAGTATTGATGTCCAGTTGAGGGCTTTGGATAGAAACACCGGCCGTAGTCGACTCGAATACGTGTTCCAGGGATCCGCCAAAACGGCTGACGTCTGTCGATGTTCCACCCATATCAAATCCCACTACAGGTGACTTGCCGTCGTAAGAGGTTCGGGCATGTCCGACCACGCCGCCTGGTAGTGTCAGATTAGGCCTTTTCCACCATGTGCGAGACGGATGCAAGGCTTACCAGCTGGGCCGCTTAGGATTCCACGCAAGCCGCTGAAAGCTTTGTGGCTAACAAGACCTCCATCGCTTTGCATGAACTCGCACGAAATATCGTCAAGGTTGCCATTCTGAAATTGCTTCGCAAACCCGTCGACATAACGGATGATTTCGGGAGTCAGGTACGCGTCTGCCGAGGCCGAGCTGCCTCTCGAGATCATCTTGATCATGTTGGCTCCTACGCTGGATGAAGTAGACACGTGCTGGAACCCGAGACTACTGGCGATTTCGGCAACTCTGTTTTCGTGACCAGGGTACATGTAGGAATGTGCTAAGCAGATCGCCAGTGTCTCTATCCCCTTGGATTTGATGTCCAGGAGCTTCGTACGTACTTCATCTTCATCCAACGGTCGGATCACCCGGAGAATATCCCCAGTGCTGCCCCTTACAAATAGCCCTGGAGCCTCTTTAGGTATCGTGCGGCTTGACTTGTAGACATCTTCATCGTAAGCCTCAACCGTCAGGCGCTCAGAGATTTCGACGACTTCTTCGTAGAGAAGTTCGGGTTTGCGAATGCCTAGATCGAAGAGCTTGGGTCTGGATTGGTAGCCGATATCTAAAAGATCGCGAAAACCTTGAGTTACAACGAACGCGTGTCGAGTTCCCTTCCGTTCGAGCAGCGCTGCAAATGGTCAGCGCGGGGACTAGCCGGCGAATGGGAGGCCTAACCATTTGTTGCTACCGTTGTACCCATACGTATTGAATGAATCAACTCCTTGGGAATCGGCGCTCGACGTGGAATCGACGTTCCAGACACCATTTGCAAGACTCTTCTGATGCCTTCAGCTGGTGCATCGTCATAGTTGCCGGGGTCAACCGATAGTAATTTGAGTACTACATCAGGCTGGCCTGGAATCGAAGCCCAAACATCTGTGAAAGTGCCGCCGCGGTCTGGAGACATTAGAAGAATATCTTTGAAGCCAGCTTTCTCATGTACCTACCAATCGCGAACTTGATGCTCTTCGGCTGGATGGGTTGAATTGTTGCTCCTGCTGCCATCTTTATCTTCAGCCAGGTCTGATCAATTAATTCAAATAAGTCTTATGGCTCACAGTTAGAAATATTGGACAGCAGCGACCGACAGGCTAATGTATTATACGATCCATCCAGCTTTGAAACGATTTTCCGAGTGAAGCTGCGGGCCCCAATGCCCGATGTCGCAGGTGCTTTCGGCGAACAGCCGAACAATCTGGTAACCTTTACCCCCCATTATGTGCGAAGACATTGGAGTATCCATGGGGCTGTCGATTCGACATGCCTCGTAATCATGCACGTATCAAGTTTCCATGCAGTCTGACAGGCGATCTGCAAGGCGAGCCGCTTGACTTGCGTTAGCGCCTGGGAAGCAAAGAGGGGAGAGATACGACTGGAATTAAGCCGTGTCAACTCGTCGTTTCGACCTTCCCATGATAACATTGTTATCAGAAGTCGCGGCCACGGTCACCGTATAGCCGGTGGAACCTCGCATTAGAGACGGTCGCATAGCGGGTGATAAGAACCTGGGGAAGGACGGGATGGCAGAGATAACCCCCCGGTTTACCCTATGTCTATCGGAGAATCTGACCCTGAGCCGAGGTGGAGATATGGACCAACAACAGCAATGCAGACTTACACTAAGTACCTGAAAGAGATGCGCTGCAAAGGCAGTGGCATGCGCAAAGAACTAGGGACGGCTGAATCACTCCGTGTAATTAAGAACAAGTCTTCCCTCCTGAATAATACGCATTGTCTTGGAAATTTCATCAACTTTGACCCCTCTTCAACCTTGCATCGAGAGCAGTGGCACAATGGCCGAGAAGAAAAACAGCTCAGCAGAGCAGCCGGGTACCGATGCAATTCATTCGAGCTCCTCGAACGTCCCAGGATATTCCGAGATTACGAAATCGCCGAAAGATGGTGTTCTTGACGAAGCGGCCACCTTCTTGGCTAACGCGCACGATTTCCCGCCAATGACACCAGAGAAAGAGAGAATAATCGTCAAGAAGATTGATGCTTGGATGATTCCGCTTGTGGGACACCATATTTTTTTCGAAGAAACATTGCACTTGGCTAACCTTGAAACAGCTGCTGTTTACCGCGACCCTTGGCGCCGTCGACAAGGTCCAAATGGGAACTGCCTCGCTCTACGGATTCCAGACTGATAACCACCTTGTCGGGCAACAATACAGTTGGCTCGGGAGTGTTTTGCCTCTCGGTGTACGTCCAGTCCTGAACCGGGAAGTCTGATCCTAGACATCATCAAATCGTGCTGACTTGAGCAGCAACTAGTTGGCTATATCGTCGCTTCGTACCTTGTTCTTCGATTTCCTCCAGCCAAATTCCTGTGTGCTGCTTCACTTCTGTGGTCTGTTTTGACACTTTTGCATGCGCCTTGCCGCAGCTGGTCGGGTTTCATGGCGCTTCGATTCTGGATGGGCTTCATCGAAGCTGCCATCTCTCCGTCGTTGACAATCCTGGTTTCAAGTTTCTACACAAAGAGAGAGCAGCCTCCCAGGAATGCAAGTGAGTAGTGTCAGATGCCCTCGCCTTCTCACCAAAGATAATAACTAGAGCCAAGTCATCTTTGCGTACTTTTCCTCCGTCTTCAACGGCTTTTTCGCTTGGCTGGTAGGCAAAATCCCAGACTCTGCGCCTCTTCTCAAATGGCAGTATTTGTACCTTCTCACTGGCACAATCAACGTACTGTACTCCATCTTCATATGGTTCACTCTTCCGGACAGCCCCATGAACTCCCACTTCCTGAGCGACGAACAAAAGTATCATGCGACACAACGCCTTGCTGCAAATCGAACTGGTATTTCGAACAAGGTCTGGAAATGGGACCAAGTCTGGGAAGCTCTGTTGGATGTCAAGATTTGGATCATATTCATTTTCAATATCTTCATTAACATCCCGAACGGAGGTCTTGTGAATTTCGGAAGTATCATCATCAACAACCTTGGCTTTACCTCCTTAGAAGCCAGCCTGCTCACTATGCCCTTCGGAGTCCTGGCTACCTCTAGCGCCTGGGCTTTCAGCTATCTCGCGGCAAGGTGGCACAATCGGAGAACACTAGTTGCCTGCATAGCTCTCTTGCTTCCAATCTTGGGAACTGGTCTGGTGCATGGATTTCCGAGGTCCAACGTAGCAGCTCAGATGGTGGGCCTTTATTTCATGTACTTCTACTGGCGTGAGTACTTACATTCCAGGCATTGATCCCCTGGCTGACGATATACACAGCTCCGTACGTTGTGGGGATTTCTCTCCCACAAGCTAATACGGCAGGTCAGACGAAGAAAGCCGTGTGCTTCAGTTTGGTCCAAGTTGGCTATGCTGCCGGAAATCTCATCGGACCGCAAACTTTCATATCAGATCAATCGCCTAAATACTCGGGCGCAATCATTGCGATGTTGACTAGCTACGCCGCATGTATGATGTTGATGCTGGCTTACTGGCTCGTCGCAGTTTGGGAGAACAAGAGACGCGATAGAAGGTACGGAAAGCCGCAGGAAGTCCACGAAGGCACAATCGAAGGATTCGTCGACATCACCGATAAGAAGCAAGAGGACTTTAGGTATACCACCTGAAAGAGTCAAGTGAATTGTCATTTTGCGGCCTGGTGGAGAGAGTTGAGAAGAACATGGGACAGCTCAACCATTCGTACCATGCCTTGCCAATTGTATCTACTCGATGCAAGAAGTATTTTATGCTAAACTGATTGTGTCGAATTGACCCTCGAGTATCTGCCAGCCCCTTTCTCCATTAACACTGTCCAGGTCCCGTGCCATCCAGACACTCTCTATCATTATCCGAGCCTTCCGCACGTTCCCTAGTTGCCTAGTCTGCTGGAGGGACTGTAGTTTCTCCAGCACGAATCGTCGGTCATCGTCAGACTCGGGACGGACTCCAAGAGTCGCGACTGTGAACAAGGGCCACAGTATGATATTGGTACGCAGCGAGATTTGAGAGATAATTCCGAGGATCTTTCGTGTCAGTCGAACCATTAGCGGATCCTGAGGACCATAGCCGTCGATGCGGGCGTGGAGATACATCAAGCTGGTCAGTCTTTTCAACTCAGAAATCCACAGCGTTTCATGAAGCCTCTCATTCGATATCAAGACATTTGGGGTTCGAAACGATGAATCCTGCATTTGATGCAACTCTCTCTCAATAGAATCACGTCGCTCGTTCCCACACGTGACAGGTTCGGATGTGGCGGGGGACTCGTCGTTACTCGGTGAAGGTACGTCACCAGTGGCCAGAGCTGTGATTTGAGACAAAAGATCAATAAGTCTTCTGGTACACCCGGTCAAGGTCTGAAATATTAAGTGGTCGTAAGTGTGCGTGGGACTGAGCGGTTGTGCAGCGGAATTGCATGACAGATGAGATTCGCTGGTGCCACTGAAAGCGAGAGCGTCATGATAAAGAAATATGTAGTCGCGAAGGTGTGCAAGCTGTCGAAGAGTGGATCTTGACCAAGTATTGTGAGAGTTTGGGATATCAAAAAGTACCTTGCGAAGTTGGCATGGATTTTCCACGACTGCGAACAGTCGTGAAGATTCTGTGGCAGCACAGTCAACGATCCATCGATAGTCCAGTGCTGCACTAAAGAAAAAAAGGGTGTTCACCTCAAAGAAACACATCATTAATGTCGATGCAATAATCTGCTTAGCTAAGTTCATTCTGGATGATGCCAGCGTCGTTGGAGGAGAGTATTCGGCCACCGCCTTTCCAAGAGACTCTAGCGCTCGATCGCGATATGTCCATATACTTTCGGGCGATCTCGAGTGACCAAGAACTTGCATCTGATGGGCTGAAACAGCGAGAACGCTTTGAAAAGCAGGTCCATCTGGGAAGGCCGCGGCAATTCTGAGGATGATCTGCCGATACGGATTGATACCATCGTCCAAAACACAACGCGGTGCTATGAACAGATAGAAGTAGTTCCATTAATATGCTTCGCCCGTAGATAATTTGAGAGGTGCTAGAGGTCTGAGCGGACTCATTGTTTGATATCTTAAATGAGCTGGAACATAAGTATGCATCAACTCCAGGCTTGAGGAATCGCAGGGAGCTGCATGATGAGATGAGGATGTGACTCGGGCTGATACTTTATTGAAGTTATCGCAGGTAAAATTCAAGAAAAGCCAGCTTTCTACCAACGGTTTATTGAAAATCTTGCGATGTTGTTTCCTCAACGCGATCCGCAGGGGAGTTTGCCACGAAAGCCGCTCTTCGTAATGGCAAACAAATCCCAGCCTTCGACAGTGACCACAAATCGGGCGCTGCTCTAGAAGAATGCATCAGAGTCTTGAGAAAGAAGAAACATTCACAAATTCGTTGTCCTTTACCAGGTCATTTAACGCGTCTTTCTGAGAGGCAACTTGTGTTGGCCAGCCGCATTAAGGGGAGAGCCAAGTCCATGAAGCTGGCCAACTAAGGGAACTTCACGAACACACCTCGACATTTCCAACACCCACTTTCTACGCGAAACTCTCCGCTTCGTCGTCTTTTGGGCAGTTTGGACGTTGACGTGGACATGATCTTTCATTGGCGCTCAAGCCGTGCTTCATGATATGAGACAGAAGCTCAACCGAGGAAGACTCCGCAGAGTCTTGAGATCATCCAAAGCTCGAATCCCTTGGCATGCTGGAAGAATGGCACGAGTGTTTGCGCAGAGACGTTGATAAGCAAGATTGATAACGTGAATAGGAATAGGCGATTCGAATCGACGGCATCATCCCAGTCGGCTATCGCTACCCCGCAGATACGTTGCCTAGGGTGGAGATATACGCCAACGGAAGAGAGACAGCGTCGGCATCGGTGCGACTGGGCCGATGCAACAGATAGTCCTACCTTGTTTCTGGTCACATCGGTTTTGAAGAGCCCCGTGTTTTCACTTCCCTGCGCTCTAGTGACCGTTGTGTGCGGTGATTGAGGAGTCAGCCGGACTCGCACCGCAACCGACTTCGGAGGCGTTGCCCTCGGAGGTGAACTCTTCGGAACTCAAAACTTATAGTAGCTCCCGTTCAAACACGTCGAGCTCCTCGAACATATCACTTGTCCGGCAACGAAACGAGTTCGAGCACTCGCTGTGATGGAAAATAAGGGGACTTCAGTACTGATCATAGGTGCCGGCACCTTTGGTCTCTCAGCAGCCTACCATCTAACTCGCGCTAGCTACAAAAACATCACGATACTCGAAAAGGGAACCAGCATACCATCTAATTACTCTGCAGGAAATGATATCAATAAGATTATCAGAGCGGAGTACGAGGATCCATTCTACACCGAGCTGGCCTTGAAGGCGATGTCAGAATGGACGAATAACCCCATATTTTCACCGCACTACCATCAAACTGGATATTTGTTGGCCAACTCGGAGGCCGCACCGGAAAAGACGAAGAAAACGTTGGCAAAATCTCTCAAAAGCATCAAGACGCACGCGGCATGGGCAGACAAAATTGATCCCATCGAAACCCGGGATGATATCAACAGAGCCGCACCGGCTTTGGAGGGCCCTATGAAAGGATGGCAGGGGTACTTCAATCGTTTTGCTGGCTATGCGCATGCTACCAACGCCCTCAAGGCTGTTTACGTCTACCTGAAAGATCAAGGTGTCCAAATTCACACCGACGAAGCAGTCGATACCTTGGAATTCGATGGCGACCAATGCACAGGCGCGCGCACCTCGTCCGGGAAACAGTTCACGGCGGAGAAAGTCGTGTTGACGCTGGGCGCGTCTCTTGGAAATGTTCTCCCTTCAGTTGGCAGACAAGTCACTGCAAAGGCGTGGAGCGCGCTGCACATTCAGCTTCGGCCAGACGAGGCAGAGAAACTGAAGGGTATCCCGGTCACGTATGCGCGAGATTTGGGTTTCTTCTTCGAGCCAGAGCCCGGGACGGGACTTTTGAAGTTTTCACCGAGCGGCGGAGGATACACCAACTTTTCCTCCACCACTGGACTCTCTGTGCCACCTGAAGACAACAATTTCGTTTCCGAGTCCGACGAAAGGAAGATCCGGAGGCTTTTGCAAGAGACCATGCCAAGTCTTGCAGAACGCCCCTTCATCAACAAGCATATCTGTTGGTGCGCCGACACTGCAGACTCTGATTATATCATCGACGCCGTTCCTGGTAGGAGAAATCTATTTGTCGCAACTGGAGATTCAGGACATGGTTTCAAAATGCTCCCTGTGGCTGGTGACTGGATCAGGACGCTGATAGAAAAGGGGGAGCAAGAGATTCCACGCTGGAGATGGAAAGAAGGGAGCGATGCTGGCAATAACGTAAGTTGGCGAGCTGGAGAGGTGCTGGATTTGAAGGATGTTGGTTATCAGCCCAAGCTCTGAATGGGCGCTTGTTGGTAGACATCATTCGTCAGGATCTCTATTATTATTCTCAGTTTCCCATGTAATTCCTGTTGAAAGAAGATAGACCATCCGTAACGCTCGGCTCGATCATGCCTTTCATCCACCTCACCATACACACCAAATTCTCAGCTTACAACCTATCGAGTTGGCTCGTTCTCAGTGCTGGCGACTTTGAATACACTATGCGGGCACATCAAAGTTGGTCGTTCTTTCCCTCGTCCTGTGAGCAAAGCATCGCTGTCCAAAAACTTGATGAGGAAGACTACCTCAAAGGTCTGCTCGCTCATATAGCACCACGCGTGCTCACGATCTTCTTTCTCTCCACCATCATCAAACCCAGAATCCCTTCGCCGCAGGTTAACAGGTCGAAGCATTGCATTTTGGCTGTAATAGAATGGTACACAGCCCGGGCGATTCCGATATGTGCGCGTCAACGGAGCATCCTCGACATCCTGCGAAGCAGGGTGGCTCATGTCCATGACGGCTAACGGGTCTCGACGTACTGTTTCCCAAGTCCTCCATACGCTGAAGAACGCATAGCGTGGACCATCGTAGTTGGAGCCGTCCCATGACCACAGGCCGCCGGTCGGTTGCATGTCCTCCCCTAGGGCTTCCGGGTCGAGCCAAGACTCAGCAATGGCGCGATCCTTCGCTTCGATAATCTCTTGGCGCAACTGGAGGAACTCCTCCCGTTCAGCAGCGGTGGCGCAACCCTTTGCAGTGTCGTTTCCAAAGAACTAGTCGGATTCTTTCATGGCGCGGTAATGGCCGCGTGCCCAGCCGGCGTGTAATCCGAGAGCGCAATATTGAAAGGCGCCCAGGATTCGATTTCAAATCCAACTTCCGGGTTCATGCCAATTATCATGGCAAGGTCTTCTACTTTTTAAGAGTTTCGAGATTTTGGTAAATGATCCAACTAGGACTCGGTACGCCTTGACTGCTGCTAGCTGCGGCAATATGTCCGTAATGACCGGCTGCTCCAGAGGCTCTTCCCGCTCCTGTGGATCAATCTCCCCATTCTTCTTCGCCTCTCCTTGAAGATGAATGTTGGTGTGAGGCCAGTGGGTGAGGAGCGCGAGATTGGATCGAGAAACAGGCAGAGGCAGAGGCTGTCGCCGATGGGTCGGTCGATTGAGAAGTGCCACGAGCTGCCCATCGCGACGGCTCAGATGACAGCGCTGAGTTAAGACAGTGACCGGTGCGATTGCTTTTATTTTTTGTTTTGAAAATCATGGACATACCGGCAGTTTTGCGTTGAAAACCCAGTCAAAAGTGTTCCCAATCATATGCGACGACAAAACAGGGCTCATATGACTTCAAAGCAGCAGAATCCCCCAAAGATTCGAATTACGGTTACACCATCGTGTGCTGTAGTTCGGCTACTGAGTTTCTTCGATTGTCAGACTCTTCACGTTCACATGCCATGTTGCGGAGATGAAAGACCCTCTCTAAGTCGATCTGACCACAGAAGTACTTGTGGCTCAATCTTGCAGCAGCCAATGCCAACGATGATGACATCTGCTCTTCTTGAAATTATAGAAGCTTAGTCAGAATTAGCAGGCGACTAATCAACAGACTCAGAAAGCTGTGAGTTGTGGCTATAACGAAGTTTTCTGTTTTCGCATCGCGAACGTTTCAAGGGGCTTTCCGAGAACATGTCCAGACTGCTAATCACTGTTTTATAACAGTGGGTAGCATTTGGCCTCAGCGGGGTCGACCCAAATCATTCAACCTCGATCAGTTAAACTTCGATAACGATTTCCATTGTTCCTCATAAATGGAGAGTTGAGGCCCCCGATTAGGCCAGTGCTCCTGCCCCAGGTCGTGGGTCGTGGTGATATTCTAATCAACCTCGACGACCTTCGAACGGCCGCCGGTTTGCTGGTGTTTCCTTCGCGCCTTCACGCCCCCAAATCTCACTCTTCGCCCGCCTCCTTCGACGTACTTTCTTCGACCGAATCCTGACAATGGCTACCCTCCGGTAAGCTGGGAGTACCGTGCGTCGTGGCTTGAATGTGGTTAAGCTGTCAATGGGTCTTGCGGTTCTGGTCTTGGTTACCAAACGAGTGATTCGATAACCTGACAATGGCTAAAGCTCCCCTGATCAACACCAGCTTGATGGCGTCTAAAAGCATGCAGGTTATCGGATCACTCGTCGGAACCCGCGCGCTCCGCCCTGAACAGAGCTTATTACGCACAGTCATTCTGATCAAAGACGCGGCCCGGCGTGAGTCATCAGACATTATTTTACACGCATTGGTCTTTGACTTGCCTGCAGCGGAACCTCGTAAATGTAGTGGTGGCAAGGCCATCAGCGCTCGTCCCACGACTAGTACGCGTACCACAAGCCTCAATCCTCGATCTCGTCTACCATACGAACACTGGGGCACGACAGCCGCTTGCATGTCACGTAGTCTGCCGGCATAGGCTATTTCCAATCTGAATATTATATATGAACATCTCACGGGCCAGGTCGATAAACGTTCTAAAGACGGACTATCAATGCTTTCCCCTCTTCACGCATACGATATGCTCAACTGGGTTGAGGCTTCATTACTCCACTATGGCTATGCTCTCAGTCGGTTTTGACTTTAGCTCGACTCGGTGGATTGACAGAGAAAAGAACTCCTCTAGGGGCACATCGCCGCTCAACATCATCAAGAATATCAAAAGTTCCCTTCACTCTCATATTTGCAACCTATTTTGGCGCAACGGCTGTTGTTGCAACGCGAAAGGATGCTTTTGAAACAGAGAAAACCCACATCGTCCACCTGGATCTCTCCATCTTTTCGTGGTCAGCAGTCGCGATTCGACGGAGTAACACTTCCTGTCTCCTCTGGGTCCTGTGTGGAGTTACTGTTCTCTTCGAAGGTTCATTGTTTGCCTTGAACGCAGTCGACAATACCAATTCCCCTTGGAGTATTGTCAGCCTCTGCTTCCAAGCGTTCAGAATTTTGGCCGTAGCAACTCTTACCGGCAGGACGGTTCGGTCCCAAGGCACAAGGCCAGCCTCTTCACCAGAGGAAATCCAGCCTTTCCTTCACGCACAACCACCAAGCGGCGAGGCGAACTCAAGCGGGTATGGAAGCGTATCATTCAATAACGATACCGACACAGAGGTTGCTAGCAAAGATTCCAACGTTGACTCGCGCGATTCCGATGACGACGGCGACGACACTGCTCGCATAAAGCGACGCCGTGCTAAGCTACTTCAAGAAGCCGGAGGTTGGCTGGGCTATATCGAAGATTCTAAAATATTCCTCACTTATCTGATTCCAAAGAGAGATCGCAAGGGCGTGCGACGACCGGCGCGTCTTCCTTCTCCAGTACTGGGACTATCTCATCTGGCCGATGAAGTTTCTCTCGCATGAATACAGATACCTCATGAACGACCTAGTCGACGCAGAGCGTCTTCTCAATCTGCTCCAGACCAAGTCAACCATCGTCGAGAAGGCCGACGCCACTGATCTCCGTGTTGTCAAGGGATACGTTGCTTTCCAAAACGTCAGCTTCTTTTATGACCCGAGACGACCGACGATTCAGGAGCTGAGCGTTTCGGCTGCGCCGGGACACACCGTGGCCCTGCTTGGCGAGACCGGCGCCGGAAAGTCTCCATCATTAAGCTCTTGCTGCGGTTTTACGATGTCACCTGCGGTCGCATCACCATCGAAGGGCACGGCATCCGGGACATCACTCTAAGCTCCCTCCAACACGCACTTGGAGTTGTGCCCCAGGATCCCTTGCTTTTCAACGCATCAGTGATGGAGAACCTGCGCTATGCCCGGCCAATGGCTACAGATGAAGAGACGTTTGAGGCTTGTCGGGCTGCTGCTATCCATGATAGAATTCTCGCCTTCGCGGATGGGTACCAGAGCCGCGTAGGTGAGCAGGGCGTCAAGCTGTCTGGTGGAGAAATTCAGAGACTGGCGATCGCGCGAGTTTTCTTGAAAGACCCGCCGAATCTCATTTTGGACGAGGCCACCAGCGCAGTTGACACGAAGACCGAGGCGAGCATTCAAGGCGCCTTGGATGTTTTGAAAAGTGGAAGAACAACCTTTGTCATCGCGCATAGGTCGTTCGACTCCGTAGTGCGTAACATCTTGTGGACTATACATCCCTTTCTAGGATTGATCTTGCTACGCTTTGAAACCCATGTTATCTGTATCGTATCGGTTTGCTTCAAGGTCTTTCTTGAATCGTACATCCTCATCCTCGAGATGCTTGGGTGCCTTCGAGGGGTCAGCCAACATCAAAATACTTTCAAGTGAAGTAGCTGGGGACTTACGTCAGGAATCAAGGACCACACGCAGAGAGTGCCGATGACAGATATGCCACTTCCGATGAGGAAGATGGCCTGCGGCCCTTTCATACAATCATCAAAGCTAGCAAGAGCTTCACTCAATGCCGTAGTGCCAACAGCAGCACCAGCCTTGACTCCTGCTCGCAGGAAGCAACGACATCGAGGATGGCTACTATAGAATCCCCGCTTACGGCAACAGTACCATTCCGACGCCGGAACAAGTAACTTTGTTCCTCCTTGAATCATTCACCTGCCCCAACTCATACCAAGGCAACGCACGGCTGGCGCAAGGCGCAGCCGCCTGGGTCTACCGGTACTTTGGCGACTGGGACAACACACGCCTTTACCCCACCAGTGGCGCTTACCATGGGGTTGACTTACACATGATCTTTGGGGCGTCGGAGGATGTAAGTGGTATTCCACCGTCAAAGCCCCAGAAGGAGACAACAAAGCTCATGCAACGAGCTTGGGCGGCGTTTGCCGGCGACCCTGAGAAGGGACTGAGTGAAATTATGGGATGGCCGAGATTTGATCCAAGCGAGGATTCGCTGGTTCATCTGGCTTTTCAGAACGACACCGTCCCAAGGTTCGTGAGCCCAGACGCCTATGATGCGCCATGTTCTACTGTTATCGTGGGTGCTCTGGCAACTTCGACGCCTTCGTAGAGGCACTACTTTCTGACAGTCAGGTTTTCCTTGACAGACGGAGGAGAATCAACATGAAAATACAAGGTACATAATACATTATGCTGCTATAATCTGCTTTCAAAACCTATAAAAGGCTCTGCTCATCCCAAAACCGACTTTCTTGGTCGGAATGGCACAACTCATTCGTGGATTTAAATTATGACGATGAAATGCTGAGAGAACAGCCTATAATCTGGAGCCCTATTCGGTATAAGCTGGTTTTAATTTTGTTGAAACTTTCCTGTACTGTGTATCTTCATTACTCTGACGTACACAGTAACCCAAGATAGGCGTGGATAAGGAAGCAGTCGTGATAGGATTTGTAGTGAAAATGGTTGAGCCGAAATCAAGGTTTGTGACGTTGGGCTTCCATGGCCCGCCTCTAATTATTTCCATATCCAAAGGCAACCGACGAAGGTCAATATCAACTTTCAGATACAGAACTTCCTTCGGAGATATGTCTTAGCACATTGATATATTGGCCTGTCTTTTGGCCAAGTTCTCTCTTTCCTAGCAAGTTCATCTCTCCTACCAAGCGACATCCATCTTCGCAACCGAAATTGATCCCAAAGCAAGTAACTTCAGCAAATAACCTATTCATTCAAATAATTCACCATGTTCGACTCAAACGACGACATAGACTACTTTGGGATGGGGCTGCTCTGCGGATGGGCCATTGGAGTCGTCGCTCTCGGATTTCTCGCATGCCGTGCCTTCTTTGCAAGCCGCCGGCCAACCACTGATATCGAAGCACCTTTGCTGAAGCAAGATATCCAAGACCGGGGCTTTGCCGAAGGATTCTACTCTTCTCATGGACCTCCTCTCAACCCAGCTGACTACACGCTTTTTGTTGGCAGAGGCTTTAGCGTTGAGAGGATTTACGGCGTTGGGCCAGCATCTTTCAGTTCACGCCAGACTCTTTCTTGTGCAACTCTAGGTCTACCCAAGTCACAGTCGTCAGGTTTGCTGTAATGTCTCTGGTGAAGCAAATTCGTGGTTATAGCACCTTCGACGGTGAAATAGTAAGGAAGCTATGGATTATTGAGAGACGTTTATCTAGCTGCCTTTTAATACGATATAAGTCCCTGGTTCTGCAAGTACGAAATTCAACAAAGAAACAAAGTAACCCTTAAAGAAAAGGGATAAAACGGTTGATGGTCGATGGTTGGTGGTCGATAATTGGTGATTGATTGCCATGAGAAAACGACTATGGAGAAAGCTACACATATATGTTATTCGTTCGGAGGAGCTGATAATTGGGAGAGAATATAGGGAAGCATGAAGCTATATAGAAAGAGCCCTAGGATCGTGAAAGATTCAACTACATCTACGGTTTCCCTCGTTGGACTGGTGCATTGAATCGGGAACGAGTCGAGCATGGCCAAGTGGTTGGATATTGAAAAACATCGTTGGATAAAATTGACGGTCTTAAACCTTGTCCAACTGATATGAGTGCACGATAGCTCTTGAACAGAGCTTTGATCGAGACTTCTGAGCATGATCTTCGGATTGAACCCCGCTCGTTGGTCAAAAAAGCCATCACTTGGTCCTGTTTGAACGCATCTAAATGTAAGTGTTAGGTATCGAGTCTCAGCGACCGAACGGTATACGAAATGTAGTGGACATCTCAGCTGACGACCTGGGATGGGCTGGATGTGATGTCATACAGACCTCACGTAACCGTGTTGCAGAACGAGGGGCTACTTATCGACGCCCTGTTCCCCATAATAGCACATGCGGAACGACGTGAACACGAACAGCGCATTTCAGACTTTCGTTAGGGTCATTGTACAGTTACGAAAGATTATTAAAATACCCCGCTCAATCAAGCTCGGAAGATGTCGACCAGCACGGTATGCCGAATCGCAGGCAGATCGGCGCTCCTCCGCACGGCCCCATCCGCTCTCCGACCGGCGGTCCCCGTCGCCGCGCGTCCCTTCACGGCCTCCACCTGCGCGCCGATGGCCGCCAAAAAGCCGAAGGTCATGCTGGAGGACGAAAAGGGATACGGCTTCATCCGCCACAACCCTCGAGATCCCAAGCCCAGAACAAAATCCGTCACTGAGATTCGCGGCCCCTACTACTCCGTGATGGGCAAACGATACCTCGAGGATGTTCTGGAGACGTACGTTGCGCCTGCGTATATACGGTGATTTGCGGATGTCCAGACTGACGGCGTCCGTAGCATGGGACATTACGTTGACGGGCTCAAATTTGCCGGAGGCTCCTTCTCCCTATTCCCAGAAGACAAGCTGAAGGAACTCATCGACCTCGCCCACCAACACGACGTCTACGTCTCGACCGTGAGTTCATCCATACGCAGAGACTCATCGACAACGAACTAATAACATCCAGGGCGGCTGGATCGAGCACGTGCTAACCCAGTCCAACCCCCAAGCCGACGTGGACCGATACCTCGAAACTTGCAAGCGCCTCGGCTTCGACGTGGTCGAGCTCTCGACCGGCTTCCTCTCCCTCCCACCCTCGGACTGGTGCCGCCTCGTCGAGCGCGTGCAAAAGGCCGGCCTGACCCCCAAGCCCGAGATCGGCATCCAGTTCGGAGCCGGCGGCGACACGGCCGCCTCGGACCTCGAGAGCATGGGTTCTCAGTCGGACCCCTCCAAGGTGGTCGACCTCGGCAAGAAGTTCGTCGACATGGGCGTCGAGAGGATCATGATCGAGAGCGAGGGCATCACGGAGAACGTCACGTCTTGGAGGACCGATGTCATCCAGAAGATTCTGCGAGACTTGCCGTTGGAGAAGGTCATGTTCGAGGCGGCCGACCCGGCCGTGTTCAATTGGTATGTGAGAGAGTTCGGGGTCGATGTCAACCTCTTCGTGGACCATTCGCAGATTGTGCAGCTGAGCGGGCTGAGAGCGGGAATCTGGGGGATGGCGGACACCTTTGGGAAGATCACCACTTTCCGATGAAAGCCCTCTCGTACGGGTAGTCTCTCGATTGGGAAACTGTGGCGAATGAAGCCTTCGAAATTGACTCCGTTTGGGGCTGACTCCGCGCTGCGGGCTGAGTGGCGATGGCCTCAAAAGAGGATCCTGCGACGAAGTCATGTGACCAAAGTACGTTGATGTAACTCATTTAACTCCCAAGCATAAGTGGCTCGAGGCTCGTCGAAAAGGAGCGCGGCAGCGTTCTCCCGCCGTGAGGACCCCTAAGCGGAACAGGCCTCGTCATCACCAAACCCTTCCCGCGCCATCTTAGCCGGAACCTCATCCGACCGGCCTCGAACACGGGGTCTACAAACCGCCGAAGCCAAAAAAAAAAAAAAAAAACTGTTTTCGAACTGGAACCTAATAGATCACCACGGCACCGACTCGGCAGCCCCTATTCGAGTCCAGACCCCCCTTCTATGCCGACCACGTCCTCCACTGCCCCAGGGACTCCAAGCAATCCACATCGGCATTCGAGATCTCGCCAAGACACTGCCCACTGCAATACAACAGAAACATATCCTCGGATGGGGTGGTTCGAGGTGCCCTAACTCCAAGTGGGACAACCGCGTAGAAGCCGTCGAAGAATGGCCGGTTTCCCAAGGGGTTGACAGGGCCGAGCTTTTCCGGTCCGGCGTCGATGGACACCAGACCCAATATACTTGGCACCAGACCTTGGCGAGGAGTGCAGAGGTCGATCGTCGGTCGATCACGACACCCTGAATAAACCAAACTGGAAGATGGGCCGAATGTGGGTAGATGAAACAATCAAGAGTGGCCCGCAACGTCGTATGGCCGAATCGTATTCATAAAGAACACCCGCCAATAGGAAACCGCCGGACAAGCGGTCGGCTCACTTGCAACGAGCTCGGATTGGTCTGGAATATACCCTTCATATGGGAGCAGCAGGCGTAATTAAGCACAAACGGCCCCGGATGAAACAAAACACCACAAATGCCACAAAAGGCCAGATTCAACGCAAGATGGTCAGCTCGGATTCGGAAGCTCTTGAATCTTGGCCAAGTCCCGCCTCTGTTGAAAGATTTTTGCAACTGACCAACCGGGCCCCCTCTCTCTCTCACCCACCGCCTCGCCAGAATAACCGGAAATCCCGCGTTTCTGGTGGTTTACCGTGCGAATTCGAAGGTGCGGGCTCGCTGCATTTGGGTGCCAACTTTACACGTATTTGGATAGACTCAAGTCGTATTTGGATAGACTCAAGTCATCTTCAAATAAATTGCGACCAGGGAACAGGGGTCAGGGGACCAGTCGGTTGTCAAGCGACGGACTGGCCAGCCCGCACAGGCTGTGACGGCAGTTGGAGTGAACGCGCAATCACCCCGCGACAGGCAAAGTGGGTTATCTGAGCTCGGCCAAACGAAGACCGACGGGATATCCTGGTCCTCAAGCTCGAAAAGCATCTACCGCGAAGAATTATGGGACCTCGAACACATGAGCTGAGGACGGTGGATTGAGACCTATCATCCGATCATCCGATCATGAAGTCATCGTCAAACATCAAGAATGGCAAGTGGTGAAAGTGTCTAAGTTGGGTATATTGATCCCAGTATCAGCAACAGCTTCTCCCATCTACTTCTTGGTAGCTTTTTGTGTAAAAGCCAGAATTACAAAGTTGGCTAGAACCGAAAATGTTCTCCAGCGGGGGAGTGAAAGCGAAAGAAGACCTAGGGATCCAAAAGTCGGAGGCCAAGGTATGTAAAGTATAATGATGATACGCCGCCCGTTGCCCGTTACCTATTCCTGAACGCCTAACTGTGCAGTCGAGCACTCACTCGTCTCATGTAAGTTCGGCCGTAGTCCATGCCAGTAAACGCAAAGCATTCCCCGTGTATCGCTGTCCAACCGCTTTTAACCCATAAGCAATGACAAAGCATTCAAGGCGAGCCTCAAATCACGAGACCCTTGCCAATGCCCTGTACCGTAAAGCCAAGCTTCTCGAGCTCTGGTCCAGAGACGACGTTACGTCCATCGAGCACGAGGCGCGGGCGCTTCATGACGGAAGCAGTCCATTCCCAATCAATGGGGTCTCCGAGATCCTCGCCCGCGGCATCGAGGCTGCAGCTCTTGCAGTCGTGTGGGCACTCCTTCTCGGGCTTCATACGCTTAAGAGGGTCGACCGGCGTGTGGGAGGCACCGCGAGAGACGAACTTCTCCAGCTCGACGACGTCCATCTCGGACAAGGGCGCTTCCTTGAAGAAGGCGGCCGCCTCCTCTCGCGAAGCCTCGCCGCTGCTCCACATCGAGGAGCGGCGGGCAGTGGCCTGGGCCTTCTTGGGGTAGCGGAAGTGGTACCAGGGGGTGAGGATGCACATGGCGCTCGAGTCCTGAACGGTCTCACGCCATGTAGAGCGGACCTTGACGCGATCAAGCACGGACTGGTCGGTGATAGACCGGCGAACCTCGTCCATGACTTCAACCGGGTCGCAGCCAGGGTCGAAGATGGCGATCTCGCTGGGCATCTCGTGTGCAAGCTCGGCGATGATGTGAACCGCAATGCTGTTGCGGGTATCGTTGGTGTTCTCCTTGAAGGCAAAACCGAGAATAGCAACCTTCTTGCGTCGAAGGTTGCCGTTCAGAGCGCGGTGAACCTTTTGTGCGAAGCGCTCACGCTGGTACTTGTTGATGTCAAGGACACCCATCCAGTAATCGGCAACCGTGTCCAAGTGAAGAGTGCGGGCCATGTAAGTGAGGTTGAGGATATCCTTCTCGAAACAAGAGCCACCGAAACCAACACCGGCGTGAAGGAATTTCTTTCCCAGGCGAGAGTCGGCGCCAATACCCTGGCTAATTTCCGAGACGTCCGCACCGAGCTCCTCACAGAGGGCGCTGATACTGTTGATGCTGCTAATACGCTGGGCAAGCATGGCGTTGGCGACAAGCTTGGTCAACTCACTGGACCACGTGTTGACGGTCAAGATCTTGGCCTCCGGAACCCATGCGGCGTAAACGCTCTTGAGGGCATTGGCAGCGCGAATACCGGCAGGGGTGGTAGAGCTGCCAATGAGGATACGATCGGGGTGCATGAGGTCGCGAACCGCGGTTCCCTCAGCAAGGAACTCCGGGTTGGAGACGATTTCGAATTCGGAGTCGGGTTGGTACTGGGCCATCTACTCCGGAATTAGCATCTCATTCTGATTACCATGCATCTAGTGTTTTTGCGGCTCTGCATCAAAGCGGACGTGTGGGAGCGTCCCGGATAGCTGCGCCCGGGATATCTAGGTGCAGAAAAGGAAGCTTCCCTGATTCTCGAAATGGATAGAACTTACAATCTCCTTGATGATGCGGGCGGTTCCCGTGGGGACGGTGCTCTTCTCGACGATGACAGCGCCGTTCTTCGCATACTTGGCCACAGTCTCGCTAGCTCCTTCGAGGGCACTGAGATCGGCAGTGTAGCCGGCACCGAGACCGTAAGTCTTGGTAGGGGTGTTGACGCAAATCAGAACAATGTCGGCTTCGGCGATGCAGCGTTGAACATCGGTGGTGAAGGTCAGGTTGGGCTTGCGAGAGCCAAGCTTGAGGGACTTGCCGATCGAAGGGAGGAAGGCGGTGGTGTCATTGGTGCCATCACGGGCAATGCGGACAATCTTGGGGAGACCGGCCTCGTGAATGGGTAGATGAGGGGAGTTCCATGCGGCAACACGGTCGGCATTGAGGTCGACAACGTTCACCGTGAGGTCGGGATTGTGCAGGGCAATGAGAGCAGCAGTTGGGCCACCTATGCGAAATAGTTAGCTTTGCGTCAAGCTCTGAAAGTGATGTCTGGAATGGAGCTTTGGTGTAGGTAGTTGTGGCGTGTAAGTCGCCGCAGGCCTCGCCAGCACACACGCGTCAAGTTCATGATGCCTGGTGCTTCTATTCATGCACCGCAGCTGGGGATAGGTAGTGCTGTGCGAGGGGGCGGGTAAAGAAACCAGGATGAAGGGTCGAGGAGAGTCAGGGCAGAAGGAAATGGGTGGCTTTGATAGCTGCCACACACGCATTACTCACCAACGAATCCAGCGCCAACGAAGCAGACGTTCTTGACATGAATGGGCTCAAGGGGCTCCAAATCGGGAGAAGTCGTCGTCTCGTGCTTCAGCTCAGGACTACGAGGTCTCGAGGCGGGAGGCGAGGAGTTGGGGGTTCCGCTGCCAGAGCCGGCATCAGAATGGCCCGGGGTGCCATCAGCTTGGGAAGCCATGCTGCCGATGGTAGAAGATGAATCCGTAGTGACGAGGGTTGCGCGCGCGAAGCTGGCAGCCATCGAGTAATGTGCTCGTTGGACAGAGCTAGCGACAAGTGCGAAAGGGCAAACGGGCTGATTTCCCGAATGGCTTCTGATAACGACGGGCCTGCAATGCAAGGCGAACCGGTTGTTGAGATGGAAAAATTGTAAATCAATTGAATTTGTAAGAAGCTTGAAGTCTGCGGCAGAAAAGACCGAAGTGGATGCGGGTATTACGGTCTAATTGAAACGAGCGGAATGATGATTGAAGTTGCTGGTGGATGAGCTCTATATCTGAGGCAGAAGAGCGGACGGCAATGGCCTTTTTGAAAGTGTGGAGAGGTGTGCTGGGGATTGATGACACGGGCGGATCGAAGGCTCAGGAGGTCAGGTGGAAGCGATGGTATTGCCGGCAAAGACGAATTGCGAGACGGGTTTCTGAAGAGTCGGAAAGCTGATTTCCCTTGCGTGGCTTGGCAATCGATCTTTGCTTCCTTTTTGAATGTGGCTTCCAAGACGTGGTCTCTGGTGAGTGACGAGCGAGAAAGGCCGTTTCGTACGAAGAGCAATTCACACACTCTGGCGGGATCGGAAGAGTGGGCGCGGGTATTGGCGTGGGTGTAAGACGCGGCAGACGTAGGAGCGAAAGTGGGATTGGACAGTGACACTAACGCTCAAACCGGATTCGCATGGAGGTGGCGCCCGTTGTGAAGAGGTTGTCGATGTGCGGTCGTGGGGAGGCGAGATGAATGTCTTGTCTTGGGCCTGGAGTGAGTCGAGGGCGAAAAGGGCGGATGCTGTCGGGTTTAATGCGAAGGCGGCTCGAGGCGAGAAAGAAGAAGAAACTGGAAGTCAGAAAGGCGTGGAGCGAGCGGCAGGTTTATTCAACCTGGAGAATCATCAATCTCCAACGAAAGTGAGGTAGGTGTCTGACAAGTCGACGGATAATTAGTACAAGCACGCCAGTAACAGCAAGCAACGAAGCGAAGCGGGCTGGACGTTTCTGCAAGCACAAGCAGAGTGAGGGCAACCAGGGCACAGGGGCTCTTTCTTGATATATTCCCCAGGGTCTTGGCTCTTTCTCTCTCGCGTCCCTCCTTCTCGACGGTGCAGTCGGCGTTTTGCAGACTGTGGACCTAGGGGATGGATGATGGTCCGACAGGTTGGGATTGGGATAGGGCCCGCGAGTGGATTGAATGGGCGGATGAGCTGAGGTACCATGGCCTGGAGAGAGAAGGAGATAGGCATGACATGGGCATCACATCCTTGTTCGAATAGCCAGGAGAGGAGGAGCAATTCCCATCCCATGATCCCATCCCAGCAGACGGAGGAGAAGACCAGACCAGACCACGACCACAGAGGGGGGGCCCTGGTTCCGGGGCCATGACTGGGAGTCTGGGACGGGGACTTGTTGGACTGGACCCGGCTTGATGGCTTTCCCGGGATAGTGACTAATAAAACTGGGAAGCGGTGCATTCACTTCGCTTTGCTGTCCATCTCTCTTGCTCTGAATACTACCTACTAAAAAGACTCAAGAAACGGTACGTATATGCAGACACAATCAAAAGTGAGGTCATATGATATGATATGAGGCAGGCAACTGCATTCGCCTTGTAGAAGCAACGAGTCTACCTTAGATAGCATGCAAAAGAAACGAATTGGAAAGAGGAGCGGACCGAGGAAAGACAAGGCTCTCACTATGGTAGTGTATACTACGTGTAGGTAATCCGAGCCTCGTCTTCGAGACTCTTGGCCTTTTATCGCACGGCAACGTTTCCACCGCCGAAAGCTTGGCGCTCGGTAGTACGGTAATTACTGTGTACAGCAATCGCCTTGCAGCAGTACGGATAGTATAGCAGACACAGACTGAAATCGATGCCAGGGATGACAAGGGCTACCTTTTAGGTACCTAAGTTAGTTTGATGCGAGCAGCTGCATCTCGAGGTGCAGACCTTGATCGCTCGTTGATTCTGCTACTGTAAAGATTCTTAAAAGCAATCACGCCGTCCGTAACTTCGTATTGTATGCTGTACGTGCGGCGGCGGGGGGCGGGGGGGACGCAAGAGACGGGGTGCTCCGGATGGCTGCGGTTCGCGGCTGCTGAGACGATGGCGGGATGCCCCGGAAACCTGCAGCATCACGGACGATGGGATGGCGTGGAAGGGATGCGTTGAAAGCGAGGGGACTCAGGGCCTGAGTGTAGGACGATGACGGGAACAGCTTGGCCCGGTCCCGGAAGGTTTTGGGGGGGGGGGGGGGTCTGGCGATGATCACAGTCTCAGTCGTTATATTGCCTTTGCCCTCTTTCGCTCCATCTTATGGGCGAGGTGCATGATGTCTCCAGCGTCTGCCGGTGAAGGCGGAAGTACCTCTCCATGACCTGGAAGACTGGGGCATGTTGACTTGGAGATTGGAGACTGGAAATTGGGTCTTCTAACACAGTGTCGGCCCAACTAAGCTCAAGCAGAAGCTCAGAGAAAGATGAGATTGAGCGGCAGTTACGGATACATGTTTGGATGGACGCTACTTTGATATCTATCTGCCCGAGATACTCAACACTCGGCTGCACGTTCAAGATCAGCCTGTATCCGTCTCCATTCTGCATACAGTACACTGCTAGTAGGTAATAAAGTGCCTTGGAGAACACAGGTACTTGAATACCTTCGGCTCCATCTTCGGCTTCTTGTGTGCCCCCAACCGAAGAGGCATTCGCTACCGGCGCCGGACCTAGCAAGCTCGCGCTAGCAGGCCAGCAACAGCATGGCAGGCCTGGCAGCAAGGGACCGTCTTCTGTCTCAGGCTCTCAGCCCGATGTCTGGCCTCTCATTTAAAGTCTGTGACATCATCTTGGGCCGTCAATCGTTCTCGACTTCCTCGGCTGTGTTTCTGCATCGAAAGGTGCGAGACGGTCTTTAAAGCCGCAGCAGCAAGGGCTGAAATGTCCCAGAGGTGCATTGGTGCCCGGGCAGCATCAACTAACTACCCGAGACCAACGAGGCAAGGGGAGAGAGCAGAAAAAAGAAGAGGTCACACAGTTCGAGTGATGATGGGCAGTCGTACTTCCTCAGAGCCAGTTGCTGTTCGCTGAATTGCCGCCGCACGCTATTTCGGAGCCAACCGAGTATCATCAGACGGTCTGGTCTGTTCGGGGCCAAGGAAGATGCTGCTGGCCTCATCTCACGAGGCCTTGGCTACATTCGATGACCAATCCTGCTCGTGTTCTATGCGCTGTTCTTCCGCTGGACCCCTCCCATCGTCTGCTGCATATCCACATACTATTCGGCTTCATCATCGTCATCGACATCAAATCCCCCGTCTTCACGGACCGCAGTTTCCTGCACACCTCTTACTCTCGCGTGGCCTGCTCGTCGTTAGTTACGGCGAAATGGCACACCAGTCACGATGGGTGGGGAGTGCGCGCACTTTCCTCGGGGGGGGGGGGGGGGGGGGTTGTCTCAACATGGGATTTCTCCAGCGCATCAGAATTAAGATAGTGGACTGGGTATCGGTTTGACACGCTCGCCGGTCGCCATCATCCGTTTGAACTTTGCTCTGATGTTTTATCCACACAGCCCGCAGAGGAGTCATCCCAACCCTGCTGCTTTTTCTCCCACCACGCACGCATCGCATCGTTGGCTTCCCAAAACCCCCCAAAGCGTCAGCCATAGTGCTGCGGACGACTGCCATGGGGATGCTATTCCGAATCGTCAAGGTTCGTTCAGCCGCCTCCGTATCAGAGACGTGCTCGCATCGGCGGACGCAAATTGGAGAGGTGCCCAGCTGCCCGAGACAAGCGCCCACGAACCACTTTCGAATTCCCCTCCTTACTTCCTCCCTCCCACCCCTCACTTGAGTTTCCGCCTTCCTCCTCCATCGGAGTGGCGGAATCCAGGAGATGAAGGACGGGGGTCTAGAGGGGGGACCTCATTACGCGGCCTGCACCTCACCTTACCCCTCCGCAAAAGCTCATCTTACCCCCCTCCACTTTTAGCTGCTAGCCGATTGATGTACTCGCAAAGTCACGAATTATGCACAAACAGACCATGCGATGTAATTTATTATTCATTTCAGCTAAGTGCCCCAAAAAATACTACTTTCGGAATTATGCTTATATTATATTTGGATTATATCCTAGTAGTGATCGTATTTATATAATTTATTATTAATGTCGGCTAAGAGGCCCCAAAAAGACTACTTTTGAAATCATATTTGGATCATATCCTAATTATACCCTAGTAGTATCGCTATCTATTTATATCTCACTCATCTCCTCACGCAGTACCTCCCTCACCCTCCGCTCCAGAATCAGGGCCTAGAGCAGGTTCTATCTCAACTTCCTTACATCCCCTACCCCCACTATATCCCTTAATATTATATAGAATATTAGGATAATACTAAAATATCTTATTAGTATTATTACTCTTAGTAGTTATAGCAGGCTAAACATAGGGATCACTAATAGACTTAGTAAAGAAATACTCTAGGTTATTAAAGTCGCATTTATCTAAACATATTAGAAACATATTCTAAGTATATAAAGAGCATAATACTTACATTTATTATTTGCGATTCTGTAATACTTATAAGGGTATATTATAGCATTCTTTGCCTTAAAAAAGGCTTAGTAGCAGATTTAGCTAATAGTAGGCTTCTAGATAGCTTTCTTACTTATACGCCTAGAATACTAGAGAGGTTTAGGCTAAATTATATTAGTATTATACTTAAAGCATACTTAGAAGGAGTTTATATAACGTCTGCTATATTTTCCTAGTAGGTAAACTTATTATTACTAGTAGTTTCTATATTAAAGGTATCTATTATAGCCTATTTCTTAGCCTTAAGGGCAGTATCTGCCTTATTAATCTCCTTTAGTTACTTGAGGTACTTCTAAGTAGGAGAAAGGGGAGGGCTAGTAATCTAAATTATATTAGGAATATATTCTAAATAGGATCTTATAGTATACTAACCTTATCTGAGACCTTAGTGGAATACGTACGCTTCTTGCTACTTAGAGGAGGCATTTAAATATTAGTATTAGCTTCTAGTAAGATACTAGTAGTTAACTACTAGTAGTTTAAAGTAATATAACTCTAATTACATATAGCAGTAATTATTTCAACCCTAAGCAAACTATTTATTAAGAAAGGCTTTTCTATTAGTTAATAATTAAAATATATTTAAGTTATATTTAATATACTATTAAATTTAGCTTTAGCTTAATTTATAGTATAACCTCTATAGCCCTTTTAGTTAGCCTTAGGATTAATAGAAATCTTGTGACTATTTTCCTTCTTGCTATAGACTGAACTAATATAATAGGTAAGAGCTTGAGAGTCTCTAAAGGGGAGCTAATTTAATTATGTTAGAGTTATGTTCTAAACGTATTAGAGAGATATTTAAACTGTATAGGAATAGAGGTTTGGAAAACTTCTGCCTTAACTATAATCCTAATAATAGAAGCGTTTACTGGGAAAGAGATTAAGCTAGTGTTTATACTATATTATTAAAATTAGTTAAATATAACTAAAGTATAATTAAATTATATTCTATTAATATTAATATACCTCGCTAGATAGGTTTATCTCAGGGGGGTTAATATCTTAGATACTAGGGGCGCTAATTAGATAGATAAGTTATGCTTTATATTAGGCAAGAGGATTGCTCTATTATAAATTATATTAGAATTACATATAAGTTATAAACTAAAGAAGTTATTAGTATAGGCAGTATATAGCTGCTACTAATGGGGAAGGATTAGATAGGCGCTATACTTATGATTAGTGCGCGTGGGGGAAAAAAGAGAAGTTTATATGAAATACTGCAAGCAGCTAAAATTAAAAAGGGCGTAATAAATAGCGCTACGAATTTGCGCGATCCTATTAGCCTAGATAAATACTTTCCCAAAACCTTTGCTTATTAGTGTGGCATTAGTAGCTACTAGACCTTCCTAATTATAAGTTATATCTGCACCTGCCTGAAAATAGCAAAAGCCTATAGCAAAAACCTATAGTAAAAGACTATAGTAAAAAGAGAGGAGTTTGAGAAGTTTTTATTAGTATTTAAGCTAGTCTAGGTTAAACTTCTGTTATACTTCTAATATAATTTAAATATTATTCCTAGAGCTTAATTTAAAAAATAGTGTTAAAAGAGATTGCGTAATAAGTGAGTTCCTAGCTATTTTTAAAGTATAATAGAATTATATTCCTAATATACTTAAAATATTTCAGGTGAGGTATTAGAAAAAATATCTTAAGCTTAAAAAGCGTCTACTAAGGTAAATAGTATTTCTAAGAAATAAAGATAGCGCTATCTTTATTTAGTCTAGTGAGGTATTCTATTAATACCTAAATATCCTTCCCGATGGCAGCTTTACTCTTTATTTGAAATAGGTAAAAAGAAGGTATTTAATATGATAGTATTATAATTAACTCCTCTTTAGAACCCTTTTGCCAACTAGATAACTCTCGCCCGTTATATAAAGAGTTAATATAAGAAGTCTTATGTTATTAATAGGCTGGGAAATACTACCCCAGAAGGTATTACTGAAATTAAAGGTATATAATATATTTTAAATATTTTTTAAGTATAATTAATAAGTAATAGCTTTCTACTACAAGCTTATTAATAATCCTTTAGACCTTAGTCCCCTTTCTATTCTATCTGAGGTTATTAATTCTAGTACCTTAGAGGGTTCTGAGATAAATATATCTGAGGAAGAGATTAAGGCTTTAAAGGAACAGGATTTAGATAATTAATCTATTTTAGATCCAAATGGGCGCAAAATATATTTAGATTATAACTTAATTACGCCTAATATATCAATACGTCTCAACCCTAGGCTTTCTAAAGATAACCTCTAAGTTAAGATTAAGACTAAGTCCCAAGAAGATAACATACGCGCTAAGCTTCCCCGACTTTGAAGTAGAAGAGTAAGCTTTTAAATTATATTTAAAGCATAATTAAGTTATATATTAAGATAGTATTTAGGTTAATATTCTCTTAATTCGAGGGAAAATAAACTTATATAAGTATAAGAGGTGTGATAGATATCAGAAAGCTGGAGTATCTCAATGCCCAGATATACGTTTAGGTAATATTTCTCATTGCGCTATATAGAAGATTTTCATAGAGGAAGCATAATATAAACATCCTATAAATATAACATAAGCATATTTAGAATATAATTTTTAATATTATAATGCCTAGGAACTTATAGTAATATTCTATATTATATAGTATTATCTATTATATAATTGCTTCTAGAACTATTAAAAAGTTAGTATATTATATAATTATTTATATTATATTATAAAGTTATTTAATTTCTCTTAAGAATTTACTTA